>OX457077.1:41181808-41294308 GCA_949752815.1 Conops quadrifasciatus | reverse complement strand
CAGAAAAGAGTCCCAAAAAGCTCACTCAAAGAATATTGCCGGCAGACCGTCCACGTCGCTTGGCATACGGCCAAACAGTTAAACAACACCGACATAAAAGATGGCGCACCCTATAAAAAAGAGAAATGCACAGAAAAGTACAGAAACGTAATACTTTCTGATGATTGTCATTTTCTTTTTGTCGTTTTCTGTCAAAAGTTAGCTTGAAGAAAAAGTTCGAGGTGTTTTTTTTACAGATTTCATGCTTGTTCTTAAGAAATTTATCAACAGTTAACACGCCTTTGGATAAATTTCTAGTTTTCAGAAAGCAAAAAATGTCAATAAATTCAAGGGCAAACTGCTTTTTCTATAATTTATAATTTTGCGCCCCATTAAAACTTAGCAACGTTCGAGAAAAAGTTGCGAGCAATTGCTCGGAGTCCCAAGGTTTTATTTATAATGTATGATAACACAATTTCTTATGAAGTTTCGGCGGCTTTTGATTAGTTTTATAACTTTGTACTTTTCAAGCACACCAAAGGACGAACCCTAGTTTGATTATTCGGCGAAAACTATCCGACGGCCGTGCCCTCGTCGGAGGAATATAAAAGGCTTTACTTGCGGCATTGGAAGTTCAGTAAGCGAAATGTGTTCTTCTTTGATCATGTGGCTCACATACTTTGTAGCGACTCTTCTGGCGGCAGCAGCGGCATCATCGGCACAGCAGTATACTGATGTGATCGACCGTCGAATACCTGTTTCTAAGTATCCTTTCCTGGTAAGATAGTCTTCTAATGCGAGCAGCATTCTACCGAACCGTTTTTATGCGTACATTCATTTAAGGCTTCTCTACGTTCCGATGATCTTCATCTTTGCGCCTGCTCCATTCTGACGAATCGCTGGTTGCTAACCGCAGCTCATTGTGTTCTTGGCTTGAATGGTGTTCTTAGCGTCCAGTATGGTGTGAATAGGATCTCACCCGGCGGGCCCAATGTTGTGCGTGTCAAACGTTTCATCGTCCATACAGACTTTCGGCCCATGAACTCGAGCGAACACGACATTGCCTTAATTGAATTGAAAAGACCTTTATTGTTTGTGCAAAAACTTTTTGGTCCTGTGGATTTGCCAGAAGCTACCTATTTAGACAACTTTAGCAATTTAGACACAGTTCAGGACATCGGCTGGACTAGCTGTTCGGTAAGATTTACAATTCGATATAAACATTGTGTACTATATGTCCACATATATACGATATAAGAACGAATATTACTCGATTCGTCTTTAGAAAAGAATCGTTGAAGTTGAATCGCAATATCGCAAAGAAGAAAATCTCGGTTCTAATCTGATTTGCGCCAGCACGGACGGAGATGTCACGGATATGTGCAGTGAAGACACCAGCGCTATATTGGTTTCCGCCAACCACACTCAAATCGGCATACTGACCTGGCGCAGCCGGGGCGCTTCCATGTCTAATTGTCCATGCATTTACACCAACGTTGCTGCGCACATTGATTGGATCACGGAAACCATAATGCAAAATAGCTCTTAGGCGTAGCAAAATAAGTTATTATATAATTTGTTCTATTATTTAATTATGTGTGTGATATTATTTCAATAATAATTTTCGAGGTTATCAACAATCGCTAATGTCGAAAATTAGCAACTATAAAATCCTTATCGAGTTAGTAAATATATTGTTTTTTGAATGTTCTCTTAATTTGCCAATAAAAAACATATTATCACTTGATATATGTATGTACCTGTGTATGTTTTCTATAACTTAACATCCCAGCAAACAATATGAGTCTTTTTAGACTCGGAGAAGATTCATATTTCTGAGCAAATGCGCTCTTTATGAACACATAAAAGAGTCCGAAACGAACGTTTTCTTCCTTCCTAGACCGCCCTCAGAAAAGAGTCCTAATTAAAGAGCCAGAAAAGACTCATAAAATTTGTGCGTTTTCGAAGTTTAAATATAAATAGTTCAATAAAAATATAAAAATCAATAAAAAATAGTTCGGAGCATTTTCGGAGCCTTTTGAGACTCTTTTCTGAACCTTTTATGACTCTTTTCTAAGCCTTTTATGATTCTTTTCGGAGCCTTTTCAGACTCGTTTCTGAACCTTTTATGACTCTTTTCTAAGCCTTTTATGATTCTTTTCTGAGCCTTTTATGATTCTTTTCGGATCCTTTTGAGACTCTTTTCTGAACCTTTTATGATTCTTTTCTGAGCCTTTTATGATTATTTTCTGAGCTTTTTGTGATTCTTTTCTGGGCTTACAAATTAAATTCTTCCACACTTCAAAAATATTCATATTTATGCTGTTATCTTCAATTAAGGCATATTTTTAAATTATTTAAATTAAAATTCATTTAATAAAAAATGGAAATATGTGTATTTTCCTCTCAACACACGAGAATTGTTGAAAAAAGTTAATGATGATTATTGTTCAGCTCGTAGCAGAGTTCATGAGTGGCTTGCGCGTTTCAAAGAGGATCGATCGTGAGCCGCCGGAAGATGAAAAACATGTTAGTCAACCAAAACCAGTGATAACTCAAGATAATGTAGAAAGAGAGTGTGAATTTATTAAAAATGATAATTTCTCAATTGAAATAAAGTAAGTTTCTTACTTAAAAAGCAAAGTTTTAAAAACAGAAAAAAATCAAGTAGACTCACAATATAGACATAAATATGAGTCATTTCGGAGTCCTAAATTAGAGTGCATAGTTTTTCAATACTTTCTTTTGAAAAAAAAAATTTAAGACTCATATTTTCCTCATAAAAAAGATTGTTTTCGGCGTCAAAAAAAATTATGTGCGCAGGTGTGGTTCATAAAAAAGAGTATTTTCAGAGTCATAAATTTGAACATTCATATTTGATTCATATAAGACTTTTTTCGGAGTACTCTTTTGGGAGCACACATATTTTCTTCCGAAAAAGGAGCCTTCTTTAAACTCAAAAATATGAACGCTCCTATAAATGTTTTCTGGCTACAGATATATACTATATATGTACATACATACATATATAGTAAAATTTGAGCTCGTTTAATAAGATTAGATAGATAGTTAGATAGCTAGATAAGAAAGAAATTATTGTATCATGCCTTATCAGTTTTGCTATAAGTTCTTTGCGATTGAAGTTTTAACGATTGACCTCCATGGACTATAATTGTTATCATTATTTCAAAGCTTATTCGCAAATTATGACGCCATTAAGGTATGAAAAAGGCTATATTGCTACACATTTTAACAACATTTTTATTTGTTATAAATATTAATTTTAAGGTGTGCTCTATCGATAGACCAAAAAAACATTTCTTGGTAAAAGTGTTCCGCAATTAAAATTATCATATACATATATGTAATATGATATGATGTACATATATATATATGTATAGGGTGCGCCATATTTTATGTCGGTATGTGGCCGTTTGGCCGTATTCCAAGCGACATGGACGGTATATTATTTGAGTAAATGTACACTTTATACGGAAACAAATGCAAATCATCCTTCAAAATGCGCCGCAAGGTGGTTCCACTGACTCAGACAAAATGCTGAGCGCATTGACGATACGACAAAAAAGATGGCGCACCAGTTGTATACGATATCCGAGTATATACATAGAAGGAACACTTAATAAAATAATCAAAAAATAATAATAAAATAAAAAAAAATCAAAGACGCAGACCCAATTAAATATATCCGTAGTTACCTAAGACATTCATGACCATCGTGTATGTATGACTAGCGGGCATCAATCGTAATCGTTCATGAATCGGGTATGACGCCCCTGCATGCTTCGTGAACGATTTGTCGCTCACTTTTTACGCTCAGACAAACTAATAACGTAAATTTGCGGAGTAATAAATGCTAGAGACGAGGCGAGGCCGACTCCTTCTCACTAAATCATAGGCTCGAAAACGCAATAGTCAGTATTTTATTTCAATTTATTTTTGTTGTTTTTGTTTTATTGTTATTTTGACATTTCATTTTACAAGTTTTCGTACAAAATGAAAACGATGAAAAATAATAACAAAAGGAAAAACATACACAGAGAAATTCGGAGAGAAAAAATGTAAAAATTTTCGTATAAAAAAGTTCAATATCAAACAAGGAAAGCAGTGCAAAAAAGGAAATGTTTGTTTTCTTCTACTTTTTCGTTTCGGGGGGCGCAGGAGGATGGCTGATTCGTAACGGTTTGGCCGGTGTTGTCAACTTCTTTTTTAGTTCATTTCAATTCGTTTTTTGTTGTTGTTGTTGTTGTTGTTGTTGCGTGTCCACACAATAGTTATTAAATACGCCGGAAAAAGAAATCATCATTTTCTTTTTGTGTTGGTGTCTGCTGCTAACTTTGTTGTTGTTCTAGTAGTTGTAGCCCGGTCTGGCGCCGCCTGGACCTTGCGGATACTGCGCTTGGCCTTCGTAGCTGACGTCCGCATGGAAGCCGGTCTTCCAGTCGGCCGTGTAACGAACGATTTGTGTGCGTCCATCGGGCATCTGGACGCGATATTCGCCGGTGGTGACGTCGCCGTTACTGGACGCTTTGTGCGAATAGTCGTTGGCGGTCTCGATGTCATTCACCGCATACTCGAAATCGAAGGGCATGCCGGGCATATGCACGTGATCCTGTGCGGCAAAGAAGAGAGCAAAGAAGGAAATTATTGTAGTCTTTGCTAGGATTTTGTTTTGCTTTGTTTTTTGATTTTATCAGCGTATCATTTACCGGATGGTCGGGGCCCGGTGTTGTGGTACGTCCCGGTCCTGGTCGTCCTGGCGTAGATGGATTCTGCGGAAAAATTAACATAACAAAAAGAGACACCATTAAAACAGCAGCTAATGGTATTAACGATTTGATCTTATAAGCCAGAAAAATGTCATCAGCAACCTTTGGCTATAAACGCCCAAAATTTTATATACCGCTTTTTTCGTAGCTTCGATATGATCAAGAATTGTATGGAAATTGTATTGAAAGGGAAAAAAAACCAAAAAAAAAAACCAGCTTAATTTTAAGGTGTCCCAGCAGCAAGTATTAACGAGTCCACCAAAAAGCCAACGACTCATTTCGTGGGCAAGCAGCGCTTTTTGGTGGTGACGGACGGTGGCTGCTGCTGCTGTTGGCGTCCCCGTTGCTGGAATGAGGTGCGGCACAAGAGTAGAAAAAAAACAACAACAAACTACCTCTGTTTGAAGCCTCTGCACGTCTGCTGCAAAAAAAATTCCAAAATCGTTCGCTTCAATTCTAAAGTTCAAGATTTTGGGTTGTCGTGTCGTTTTTACACATTTAAAATTTTTCCATTCTTTGTTATTCCTCGTTTTTTTTTTTTTTTTTTTTTGAATTGGCTTTAGCTTATTTTCAGTTTTAATATAATTTTTTTTTTTGGGTTAACTTTTCTAAATTTTGGCAGGTTTGATGATATTTTTGAGTGCAATAAAATTGTTCGATGCCGGCAAGTTTAGAAGGGCCCTTAAATGAGGAAAAGAGAGAAGAAGAACAGGTACCTATCTACCTATTACCTTTTAACTACCAGGTAATTTGTAAAAAATACAATAAAAGTATGAAGAAATTTATTTCTCAACGAATTCCTACAACGATCATTAATACTTTCACCTTTTGCTAGTAATACAAATACATATATACAAGTACAAATACAAATGAAATGCAATGCAATAGAATATGCAATGCAATGCAATAGAATGTGCAATGCAATGCAATAGAAGCTGCAATGCAATGCAATAGAATATGCAATGCAATGCAATAGAACATGCAATATGCAATGCAACGCAAGAGAATATGCAATTCAATGCAATAGAATATGCATTTCAATGCAATGCAATAGAATCATTGCATATTCTAGAATATACAATAGAAGATGCAATGCAATGCAATAGAATATGTAATGCAATGCAATATGTTAGAATATGCAATGCAATGCGTAGAATATGCAATGCAATGCAATCCAATGCAATAGAATTATTGCATATTCAAGAATATACAATAGAATATACAATGCAATGCCATATACAATGCATCTACAATGCAATGCAATAGAATATGTAATGCAATGCAATATGTTAGAATATGCAATGCAATGCGTAGAATATGCAATGCAATGCAATAGAATTATTGCATATTCAAGAATATACAATAGAATATGCAATGCAATGCCATAGATTATGCAATGCAATATAATATGCAATGCAACGCAATAGAATATGCAATGCAATGCAATAGAATATGTAAGGCAATGCAATAGAATATGCAATGCAATGCAATAGAAGATACAATGCAATGCAATGCAATAGAATATGTAATGCAATGCATTTACCACGAAAATAACGTGTCGAAAATAATGAGAATAACACGGATTTCTCGTGATTAGAGTAGACGGGCAGCGGAAAAAATGTGGGTAAATTGGATGGGAAGAAGTTATGTAATGTAAACTAAGGTGTTCGTTAGTATATATTTAGATAAGAAGACTAAGAAACACAACGACAACAACAACAACAACAACAACCACACAACCAGCTGTAAGTGTGCATGCAACCGCAAATAGTGATTTTTCGATGATGATGACGATGTTGGCGCTGCTTCTGCTTTTGCAGCTTAAAATTCCATTCGTTTTTGGCTGATGGATAACATGCTGTTGTGTTTCTCTGTTGTTGTTGGTGTTATTATTATTGTTGTTGTTGTTGTTGTTATGATTACTGCCGCTTGTTGCTCTGTTGAGAATGTTGCAAATAAATAGAAAAAACAAAGTTACTGTACGAGAATGATTTTTTTTACCAAATTTTTAGAGTTTTAGCAAATGTGTGTTGATATGTTGCTTTGATTGTTTGTAATTGATTGCTAGCAATAATAATAATAACAACAACAACAACAACAACAACAAAAATGACAGCTAAAACAAAAAACAGCCAGAATAATAATAGCAACATTAAGCTTCTGTCGTTGTAAGAACGATGAGAATGATGATCATAATCATGGTAATGATTTTACTGATACTATCATCATCATCATAATGATACTCACTCATAATGGTGATGATGATGATACTCATAATGATGATGATAATGATAATGATATGACTGTATTCATCCTGATAATGCAGACAAAGACGATCTCTTGCAGACAGACTGAATGAGATGAAATGAAATGATTTGAATTGAGTTTATTAAGACCGTGCAGTTGCGCGACTGTAACGGCAAACTGAAGAAGACAATGTACAACAACAACAACAACAGCAAAAACCGAAACATAAGATAACAGCAACAGCATGAGAAAAACAAACTGCAGCCAGTTTTTTACGGATGATGCGACTGTTACTGCTGATGTCGTCACAGCATTGTCATTAAATCTCAGTCGCTGACACTGTCGGTGGCGGTGGCGGTGTCGGTGTTGATGTCACTGTCGTTAGGTTGGCGCTACGAGACTCTGCTTCAGCAGTCTCGCCGAGCGAGATACTGTCGATGGTGAAATTATGATAGCAATTAGTGTAAAATCAATTTAAATTTGTTTTGAGTTTTTTTTTTTTTGATTCTGCGTCGCTCCGTCCTTCCTCCATCATCTCTTCGTTATTATTTCTTTTGCTTTCATTTCTTCTGAGAAAGTCACGGTTTTAGCTTGATTATTTAGTATTTTTTGCTATTTTGCTATTAATTGCATTTTATTTTTGCTAACAATTTTAATCTGCTCTTTTCTGTTCAAATTTTTGGTGCATTATAATGAAAATAAATGCTGTTACTAAAATAGTGCTCGTACTTACGAAAGGCTTGTTGGGCTCCGGATAGTTATAGCCCTTCGTCGTTGGCGGCAGGTAAGTGTTCGAGCCCGGTGCAAGCTGTCCCCAGACGGACGCTATCAAGGCAAATGATAACACGCTCTGCAAGAAAAGAAAAAAACAGGATTAAGCGTTACAAAAATTACTCTTAACTCAATTAGCTTTGTTAACTTTGTTTTAGTATAACGTTCAGTCTCTTTTATTTAAATCTAAAGAACTGAAATAATTTAATATATGAGAAATTGAGCAAGAAAATTGTCATCCCACAAAAAAGGAGGATCACATTTTGGCTAAGAGGCAACAGGGTTTTAATTGAAAATAAGTTTAAAAAATTAAATTGAAAAAAATTCATTAATAATTAATAGAAATGTTTGCAGTGTTTGTAGATTTTCCTCCTATAAATACAATATAAAAATACAATATAAAAAAAATATAAAAATAAATTATAAAAACTGCTTAATAATTAATAGAAATGTTTGCAGTGTTTGTAGATTTTCCTCTTAAAAACACAATATAAAAATACAATATTAAAAAAAATATAAAAATTAATTATAAAAACTAATTAATAATTAATAGAAATGTTTGCAGTGTACGTAGATTTTCCTCTTAAAAATAGATAAAAAAAAAAAATTATGCTGTCTTGGGTTTAATTAATTGTTTATTTTAACTTCAACACTTTTTTCAACACTTTACTTAAGTCATTTATAATAATAATAAAACAATACATCAACGGCGATCAATTTGTAGACAATTATTCATTTTTTTTAGTATTCATTGTTGTTAATGTATTTTTTAAGATTTATTAATTAAAACATTAATAATTTTTTGCAAGGCGAAATTTCTGCGGGAGGCGTAAACATATTTGTGTCAATTTGAGAGCGATTTGTCGATAATTGAAAAGTGTTTGAAGTGATTTTTTTTTCCTTTGACTTTTCCATTTATCATTTTGAAGTTCTTACGCTTGTTTACATTCAATTAAAATTCGCCATTTTGCCATGAAAAACAAAGAGAAAACAACAATTCTATAGCTTCGTTTACATGAGAAATCGTGTGCAGTGGAAGCGGCAGCTGCAGCGCTAGCCGTCGTGGTAGCAGAGACGATAACAGCAGCGCTAGCAGACGTTCTCTGTTGACAACATTTTTAACACTAATTGACAACGGCGAGCTCATCAATCACGCCAAATGAAGTAGAAGATGATGACAGCCACTGACGACTATACACGGACAGCACTTCAGGCGTTGGGGCGGTGGGGCTATCGGGCATGCAGGCAGTCACTCAAGCAGTCAGCAGTCAAGCAGTCAGTCAAGTCAGTCTGTTTCAGTCTTTTAGTATTCACGTGATTCATAGAATACGAATGAAAGGAGCTAATGGCTGAATAATATGGAAGAATGTATGGCGGCTGAATGTTTGCAGGAATGGTTGTATGAATGGTTGCTCGAATGGTTGAAGAGAGACAAAGAATGCATGGTAACATAGATGCAGAGAATGGCAGCTTAGATCAATGCAAGGTTAATTGGATGGCACTGAGTAGACGAAAAACAAAGTCCACCGTATGAACAGTCGACTGTGAACTAAAATCGATTTCCAGAGAGATTCTAACAAAGAGCGAGAACTGCAACTCTATTGTTCTCTTGATTGGTTCGAGAGAGCGAAACAAAGGTCATAAGAAAGGAGTACTAAAGAGAAAGGAAATCATCGTCAATGCGTTGCTCTAAATGGTTGCGAACCTTGCTACTTAAAGTTAAAAAGAGAGAGAAAGAAATAGTATGATCGTAGAGTACGTAGAGCAGTAACGAGAGGCAAGTGTTCGTTACAAGTTACAAAGTTCAAAAGAAGAACAACAAAAACAACTCTAACTAACAGCTTGATTTATAAGACTAAATGAAGCGTTAGCAGCAGCAGCAGCAGCAGCATCAACAGCAGCTGTGTCAACATTGCTGCAATGCGTCAGACTAACGGCGCGGCGGTTAGTCGCTATGTTAACCGTGAAGATGAATATCGCATGCGGGCATGCGGAAATATGTACGGTATACGTACTTATACGTACATATTTTATACTGAAGGACATCATCGATAAATAATCATCGTAAATTTAAATTAGCATTTAATTCATTAAATGCTTTCTATGATAATTTTACTTTTGTTTTTTCAAGTTAATAAAATCATTTATCGTAATTAACATTTCGACAAGGATTGATTTATTTATGCAGCTCTGAAGGCAAAGCGTTCGATATGTATCGATGACACGTTCAGTTATTCACAGCAATGCGGAAAGAATCTGCCAGCAAAAACAACAACAAAAACATCTTGTATTGTAGAAGAGGAAATTTTTAAAAGGTAGGAAAAAAATCTTCTACCATTAACGGGTACGCGAGTATGTTAAAGAAGCTTATTATTAACAATAGCATTATCTTGAAAGGTTATCAATTTACCTTTCAATTAAAAATAGACAAAAATATATTTATTAGTTTCCATGTATTAAAATTTGATTGTAACGGGTGCGCCATCATTATGTCGGTATGTAAATAATGAATAACTTTAACATTTATCAGCCAATTGAATTGAGTAAACATGTTTTTGAAACGACAATTTAGTACAATTTAGACAATTTAGTATATTTGCCTTCAAAGAAAAACGCAATACTTTTGCAAAAAGTTAATTTTATATAGAATCTAAAGTAAAAACTCTGGAATGGATTACAATGTCTTACTTAATAATTTCGTTAAGAATTTTCATGAATTTCGATAGAAATTTTCGTGAATTATGTACATATCTCTGAAAAGCTAAAATATTTGCCTTTGAAGAAAAAAATTAACTAATTTATAGATGCCGATTTCATTTTAAACGTTAAATAATTCATAGTTGCTACAAAATTCTGTTTTATTAGACTAACTTGGATTTCTTTTTATTGGATTTTTATTTTACCAGATTTTTTTTATCCTCAAATTCCAGTTTCTAACAATTTCTGAACGAAGAAGGTTCAAGTTTTCATCTAGAATGTATTGTAATAAAAAGAAATTGAAGGGATCTAGTTCTCGAAATCGATATAACTCTTATATTATCATATTCAGTATGTAAAATTCTATTAAAACTTTCTTAAAAAATACTCTTCTCCATGCGAGTTTTCTATTAAAAGTCTTACTTCTCTTCGAAATACTAAAGAATTTTCGTTTTAATTAATATAAAATTGAAGTAATTGATGTTAAATTTTTAATATATTATTTATTTAATTTGTTTTTAATGTTTATTTATGTTACAAAAAAAAAAACAATTTATTCACACTTATTTTCAATATAAAATAAATTCTTTTTAAAGGCATTGCAAAAAAATATGTTGTTGTATAACGTGATATTTAAAAAGACACTTAATAACATTACATACTACAACAACATAAACCAACACTTGTTAAAGAAATCACCGCAAGAAATTATCATTCTTGTCATTTAAAGCAGAAAAAAATTCCATAAAAAAATTAAAAATTAAAAGACGAGTATGCAAATTGCAAACAAATTGTTAGCAATGGCTAAGAACAGACGAAGAAGAAGAAGAAGAAGAAGAAGCAGAAGCAGAAGCAGTGCAAACAGGTAAAAAAGTTTACAAGAAATTTGTTTCATAAAAAGTCGCACGTAACGACAAAGAACGACAAATTGCGGCATTGCTTGAGGTTGCTGATGATTTCAGATGATGGTTCTTGTTCTTGTTCTTGCAATTTGTTCGCCTTCTGATGAAGAAAAAGAGCCTTGTTTTTGTCTTTCAATTGCTGTGAACGGTGCAGTTGTTGTTGTTGTTGTTGTTGCAGCTGCTATGGTGCTGCTGCTGATTATTAATTATCCACAAATAATGTACGCTTTTGATCGTTTCACGCTTGTCGCAATGAATTTTCGTTTAGTTTTGCAAAAAAATTTCAATTTATACGATGCTTAGACATAATAAAATTTACACTTTACCAGACAAAAAAGCATCTTAAAACTGTTTTCAATTTAATTTAATGACTTGCAATTGATTAAAGTGATTTAAAAACCAGAAAAAAATAACGAAGAAGGGATGAAAAAAAATATGTTCCTTTTCTGCCTTTTTTTTCGGGAAACGCTTTTTCATTTTGTTTGCATTAATAATCTTTGAATGTTAACAATAGTTTTACTTAATTAATGATATTACAAAAGTTATGTGTTTGATTAATTACTTGATGATATTTCAAATTTTTTCTTAAAATTTTAAATTTTCTTAAGAATTAGTATGCGTTTTAGTTTTTATTTAATTTCAAAACAAACCAAGAAAAAATTACGATAAAATCAGGAAGATAATAACTTTCGCAACTTTCGAAAAATAACGTCTGCTTTGGCCTTTTCGAGAAAAAGAAACAACAGCGTCAAAGAAAGAGTAACAAAAATATACAAGCAAGTTTTCAAAGTTTTTGTGTCGCATGCCCGAAGAATTGTCGCATGCAAGCGAGCGTATCGAAAGCGTAACCAATCCGTATGTACGAGCCTCCAACGGATGTGTTCAGAATAATGCCGAAAATCCAAATAAAATTCTATACAAAGTAACAAAACCACAAAAGGCATATCACACAACACAAGAAGAGAGAAAAAGAGAGAGATGATGAAGAGATGAAGAGACAGTGATAAATTTGCAAAAAAATTAAGGTTTTGTAAGGTTTTTCAAGCTTAAAAATTGAAAAAAAACTATTTGATCAACCACTGATTCGAATTTATCAACTTTAAAAGTTAAAAAAATATTTTATTAAATTGGAAATTGATTTTTTGATTGAAATTTTCAACCGCTGAGTTGAATTTATTAACCTTAAATATTTTAAAAAATTTGTATTAACACAAAAATTTACCTTTTGTACTAAGAAAGTTGAAATTTTTTATTACCGAATTGAATTCATCAACCTTAAATGTTAACAAAAACCTCGGAAATCAACTCGAAAATTGATTTCTTATACTATGCAGGCGGACATTTTCAAACATTGAGTTGAATTTATTGACCTAAAATATTTAACAAATTTTTTTATTAACACAAAAATTGACTTTTTGTACTTGTGAAACTTGAAATTTTCAACTACTAAATCGAATTTATCAACCTTAAAACTTAACAAAAACCTTATCAACTCGGAAATTGATTTTTTATACAATGCCGGCAGAAATTTTCAAACACTGAGCTGAATTTATATTAACTTCTTTGATTTTTTATAATACAAAAGTTAAAACTTTTTAAGTTGAAAATATTGAACCGTTTCCTTTTTCGTGAGAAACAAAAAAGGCGAAATATAATAATAATAATAATAATAACTAATCATAGTCTTTATTGTCCTTTTAGCCTTGGGCAATTTGATTCGAATTTTGGCATTGAGAATATGTTGCCGAATTTGATTTTTTCACTTTAGTTTCAAGAAAATTTTGTCGTATCTGATTCGGTCTCTGTACGATTATGTTTTTATATTCTACAGATGTCCGTGTATCTATTGGTTTTCTTGTCTGTCTGTTTGTCATTTTGTCAACTTTGTTTTTCACTCACTCTCTCTCCCTCTCTCTCTCTCTCTGCGCTGGCAAACAAGCTGCCTTTGAGGCGGCACGTGAAAAGTTATGACGACTGTATTCTAAGGCCGAGGTCCTTTTAGCAATTTTTTCCAATTGCCTTCTGTTTAAATAGCATCAATCGGTAATGGAGTGGGTTAAGGTTAGGTTAGTTGAGGATAAAAAGCCATACCCATTCTCTGCTGTCTCTGTTTTTCGGCCGTCTTTGCCATGGCTGCCATGGCCGCATTCATTCGAGGGCAGTCGGTTGTTTTCAGTCAACTCAAGGAAAAGAAAAACGACAAGAAGTAAAACAGATGAACATAGAAAAAAAACACTGCTGAAAACTCAATGTTGAGATAGTTTTTTTTATGGTAGTTGTTAGTTTTTTAGCTCTTGTTGTTGCTGTGGAAATCCTTGTGCCGTTTACGTGACATGAATAGACAGCTGTTTTAGAACTTTTTTGGTGAGAGGCAGGACTGCTCAGGAAGGTACGAAGGAATGCGGTGCATTTTGACGACGACGCGACGCACACTAACTGCAATTTTGGCTATGTCTACAAGCGAAAGAGAAAAAATGTACAGAGAAAAAAAAAATACGAGTAACAAAAAATCCACAGAAAGGACACCGCATCGAACCTTGGATACCGAACACCGGAAAATCACATTATGTCGAATGTCGTCACCCGTTCATACGTAGGTATGTATGGTCATGGTGATGACCATGAGGATTTTCGGTTGTGAAACTGGGTCTTGGTGCGAGAAAATTCAGGCGGTATCAGCCATCGTTAGCCGTCGAGAGGAGTCGTATCGTGATCTTTTAATGCGCTTGTGAGTATGACTTTCGAGTAACGATGGAGCAAGTGCAATTAATGTCTGGTTACTGCCACTGACTGTCAGTTCAGTTGCTGCTTTCTTTTGCCATTTTCATTATTGTAATTAAATTTCGAAGTAGACAGACTGCGAAGATTGCGGCGACAGACAAAGTTAAGGGATTTAATTAGTTTAGATCAAAGGTTTGTGTGCTATGCTATTTTTTTAATAATTTCCACTTTACCATTTCGCTAATTCGCAAAAAAAAGAGGGTGAGAATATTTAAATAATAGACGAAATTCAATTTTAAATGATGATTAAGGTTGAATCGTTGTGAGGCAGCGACTTAAATTCAATTTTAATAGTCTTTTCATAATTTGTTCGATCCAACGATATTTGCTTGATCGCTCAGGTTTGTCTCTTAAATCTTTTGTTTTCTCAAAAATTTTAAATTAATATTAACAATAAATAAAGCTTTAAAGTAGATAACAAAACAATTTATTAAAAATAATAACAAAATTTATAATATAAAACTTTAGCTTTTAAAAAAATTACCAAATTTTTTTCAGTTTCAGTTTATTGGCTTAAGAACAAAGTGAGCGCACACGCTACATCGGATACAAATGTTTATAACAACAACAACAATAACAAAAACAACAACAACAACAACAACAACAGAAAATACTCAAGTAATTAGTGCTTCAAAAGAATATTTTTTTTTTAAACTGTATGCTTGTAGGCTTGTGCATGATGCGATGATTACGATCTTCGTAGGTCATCAACGCCGATTGACTGCATAGACTTTTAACCTGAGAAAGATAGCGTAAGTACAAAAGCCGTTTTAAGAAAGGAGGTCTTGTAAAGAAAAATCAATAACTATATTAATTTGATAACTGTTATTAATAACTTTATATCAATAACACAGGAAAATAGAAAAATTTTTCCCCAAAGTTGCCAAAACCAAAATTCGTATATACATTTTTCGCGCTCTATGAATTAACTCCCAAATCAAAAAAAATTCAAAGAAACTCCCAAATTTTTCCATAAAATTTTTTTTTCCAGTTATTTCATATTTTTTTTGGAGTTAATTCATTTTTTTGGGAATTAATTAATTTGTTTGGGAGTTAATCCATTGAGACTTAATTCATTTAAAGTTATTTCATGTTATTTCATTTGGAATTAATAATTTATAGAGCCTATTTTTTTGATTTTTTTGTAATAATTTTTTTCCTTTGGCGTTTCAGTTTTTTATGTCTCTTCAATTGTTGTCATATTGAAATTATACTTTTTCGTCTATGAGTCTATTATTATTAGTTTTTAGTCTGCATTTAGTCTACTAAGAACAATGATTTTCAAAATTGCTAAATAAAAGCGCAGAACAAAAGCTTTTTACACTTTATCGACGGATTTTTAGACGGAGAAGTCAACACAAAACACCGAAAAGTTCAAATCGAAATAAAAGTTCAATCTGAAAGAGGCTCGACGAGACAATTTACATGGACAGAGACTTTCCAGGGTTAATAGCGACAAAATAATTAGTCTTTCTGCTCTCTTTTTCTATTTATTTCTTGCAATCGTGTTGTTGTATTGTTCTTAATTCTTAAGTGATGCCATTAAAAGTGGAAATTATTTAGTTTGTGGGCTTATTTTTGGGGGAGGTTGGCACTTTTTTTTTTGTTAAAAATATTTCGGTTTGTTACCACTACGAGAGGAGTGTGTGTGTATGTTCACTCTTTGTATTTTAATTTGTTAAATACTCTTTAAATACTCTTTGTGTTAATTTATTGTTAAACAAAGTTCTTCTCTGCCTCAGTTAACGCTTGTTTAGCCCGGAAATTTAATTAGTATTAATGTTTTGTTGTTGCTGCTGTTGTTATATGGTATTACGTGTGGGGGTAACGGTTATGACCCATTGTAGTGTTGCGGCCGTGGGCATGCATTTTATTATTGGTAAACTGTTAAAAACCTAACTCTCTTTTAAAAGCTAAAGGAGTCGTAATGTATGGTATTTTATTGCCATAAATAATAAAAATTTCATATGAATCATTTTAGCTGCGCCTTAAAAATATTCGTGTTTATGACATAATCGTTCAATGAGCAACAACAATCAGTAAGCAATTAATTGTGCTCTTGTAATTGCAAATGGCTTAAGAAATATTTAAATTTGATTAAAGACATCCGAAAAAAAAAGTGAAAACAGTAAAAAGTGAAAACAGTAAAAAGTGAAAACAGCAAAAAGTGAAAACAGCAAAAAGTGAAAACAGTAAACAGTAAAAAAACAGCAAAAACCATTGAAAACATTAGAAAAACTATTCGAAATTTAGGATTTTATTTGAAACTGCCTGCAGTTTTCATTTCAATATTAATTAAATATTGAGTAAATATTGATCTCATCAATATCGAGCTCACATTAGACAAAAAATGCGTTTGCGTTGAGATTTACGTAATGACGATTATCGCTAACGAGTGCGTCTGTTGCGTGCTGATTACACGACTGATGAGCTGTGGCCTTAAGCGAGGCGATGCGGTGCGTTGCGTTATGTCTTGCAATCTGATTGCAAAAGAATTAAGAGAATAAAAAATTCTCAATATAGCCCATTTTATTACCGCGCATAAAGTCAAACTCAAAGACCATGACGGATGCTGTTCAGTGCGTCAAAGCAAAAGTATGTGCAGCGTCTACAGCGTCATATTTTTTCTCTGCTAAGCGCCGCTTTTCTTTTTGTCTGTGTGTGAAGACGTTGCAGCCGCTCATTCTCGAGGCAGGCTCGAAAAGAAGAATTGCACTGCATACGTTATTGCCAGCAGAGTTGGCAACATTTGCAAAGAGCAATTCGGTGCACGAACAGCAGGAAGGAACGAACCATAACTGCCAAGAACTAACTGCCTTCATTCTCACAATAAATAACAACTGAATGCTAGAATGTTGTGAGGCTTTTTAATACTTTGATATTTCAGCCGTTACCTTTTTCTAAAGCAATGAGAAAAACGCAAAGGTCGCGCAACCGCAGCGACAGACACGCTGTAATCTAATTAAGTTCAAAAAGTATAAAACTGCGGATCACTTTAAGTGATGCATCATTGTAGAGACTAGTCGTTGTCGTAGCCTGCTGTTGCTACTACTTTTTGCTTTATATCACAGAAGCTAAGACATTTTTAGTCTTGTTAGTATTGTTGTTGTTGTTGTTGTTGCTGTTGAAATGCTAGCTACCACCATAAAACCGTTAGAGCAGCTGAAGTAAAGGTCAAACGAGAAGAGGGGCAAAGCGTTGTACTTCTGCGCAGTAAATGTTGCAAGCATTAATGTGCATTTTGTTGCACAGCTAATAAAAAGCAAAACAAAACAAAACAAAACAAAACAACAAAGTGTAGCAAAATGCAAATGCCTTCGCAATAGTCGTCGTTGTTGTTGTTGTTGTTGTTGTTGTGTTTTGTGCTCTTTCTTGCCGTTACATTGTATTTTATTATTCACACTCCGAGTGCTGAAGTGCTAAAATTTTGTTAAAAAACTATTTGAAAAAATTTGCAATTAAATTTATTTTATGCAATTACTTAAAATTACTATATTTTGCCAAATTGTTTATTGTACGCACAGCTGTTGTTGTTGTTGTTGTTGTTGTCATTGGGGTTATTGCTGATACTGATACTGTTGTTGTTGTTGTTGTTGCTGTTGTTGTTGTTGTTGTTGTTGTTGTTGTTGTCCTTGGGGTTAGTGCTGATACTGTTGTTGTTGTTGTTGTTGTCCTTGGGGTTATTGCTGATACTGTTGTTGTTGTTGTTGTTGTCCTTGGGGTTATTGCTGATACTGTTGTTGTTGTTTTTAGTTTTTGTTGGTTTTGTTGTTGTTGTTGTTGTTGCTGTTGTTGTTGTTGTTGTCGTCGTCGTCGTAGTCGTCGTCGTCGTTGTTGTTGTTGTTGTTGTTGTTGTTGTTGTTGTTGTTGTTGTTGTTGTTGTTGTTGTTGTTGTTGTTGTTGTTGTTGGTGTTGGTGTTGTTGTTGTTGTTGTTATAACGCATATCGCAGTTAAGTTTTAAAAATAAAATTATACGCTTTACTTCATCTAGCGCTTCTAGTGCTTCGCAACAAATTGCTCGTATTTTATCTCAATTGTTGCGCTTACAACATTTATTGCTGCTCATACATTGTATTACTTAGTAGCGTCTTAAAAAAATTCTAATTTAATTAAATTCAAAAAGTTTTTTATCAATTTTCTTTGAAATAATAAAAGATTTTATTGCATTCGTTCTTTTATTCGTCATACGAAATATTTGACAAAACGTTTAAAATTAAATGATCTTGGATTGTTCTAATAATTTTAATTTTAAATTGATTGATTATTCCGGAACAATAATCATGTAATTAAGAATAATTAGGAGCATTCAATCTCTTAACTTTCTCGTGGATGATCAAGAGCGGTCAAATGATCAATTTTTTATGATCAAAATTGATGAACTATCAAAATTGATAAATTTAAAGTCATACTAATTTTAATATAATTTTTTTTTAATCTGAAATCGGAATAAATTCATATATTAAAAACTTTAATCGAATCATCTCTTCGGCGGTCAATGATCTTAGTTTCATGATTGAGTTGAACACGATCAGAATTATATCAATAATTCTGAATTAATCTTTATAAAATTTTTGACAATCATTGATAAATTAATGATTTTCATTTAAATTTTAGATCATCAAATTGAATATTAATGATCGGTTTGATGATCGATGTACAATATTAGAAAATAACTATAGAAATAATCCGAGATAAATGAATTAACAGTTTAAATTTGTGAAGATTGTTTATTTTATTGGGTTAAAATTATATATCCTTGATCGCTACTGATCAATTACTGATCAATTGTTAAAATCGGTTGGTGATGAAAGATCCAAATTGATCCATGAAATGTTATCCACATTTTTACAAAACTCGATTAATAATTTATGTTGAACGTTTTTTTTTTTTTTCATTCAAATTTCATGAACAATCATTGAACGCGCTTTTAATTATACAAAGTTTCTTTAAAGGTTTGAAATGATCAGCGATAAGTTACAATGCTGTTGGAATTTTTTTATTAAAATTGATTCACGACGAATGATCAAAATTGACTAATGATCACAAAAGATCGCTAAAGAGTGATCAGTATATGTTCAGATTTAATTATTTATTTATGTTAAAAGTTCTCATCGATTGTCATAAACGATCAGTGATCTAGTTTTGATCCATATTCATGTTTGATGATCAATTGTTGTCAATCAATCAATTATCTCTGCTAAATTTAACAATTTCTAGACAAAGCATTAAAATCATTATATCATAACAAATGCATTATTAGTAATCCAGATTTATGATATTACTAATCCTAATTTTTAGTGATATTGATTTAATTGTAAAAAAAAACAACACAAGATCAGTTTGATCCTTGATCAAAATTGACTAAAAATCACAACCGATCGGTGAGAAGTGAGCAGCACCATTTCACCATGAAACCGAGACCAATTAGTGTGGTTTATGTTTCAGGATTGTCATAGATTTCAGAATTGTAAACGATCGATCGGTAGGTTATAGTTTCGTTTTTGAAAGTTCGATTGATGATCAAGTGACGATCGAGAATAATCGTTTGGCTGAGTCAATAATTTTTTTTTAACAAAACAATGGCAACATGTCAATGGATAAGCATTGATTTACTGAAAAAGTTTTGAGCAAAGAAATAAAAGTGGTCGCTGATGGCAGATCAAACATTTTTAGTAAAATGTCTTGATCTCTGGTGGATCATGAGATTAGTGATCGTAATTTTAATAGTTAGTTAGTGACTAAAATTAATAATAATTGAATAAGCAATGATTTTTTGTGGCAAAAAAAAAAAAAACGACAAAATGTCAATATTTAAAGTCATTAAAAGTAAAGATCAATTTTGGTAGGTTATTAAAATAAATCACTTTCTCAATATTTAGAAGCAAATTTGTGAAGAAAATTAGAGTTTTAATTAATTCAAATAATAATCATCAAAATATATTTCATCAAATTTTTTTTTCATTAACTAATTTTATAGATTCAACCGTGATGTACATACATACATCGACTGTAGGGTAATTGTGTGGATGCTAGGGTGTGCGTGTGCGCGTGTGCGCGTGTGTGTGTGTGATAGTGTCCGTTTGTCCGTACAATATTTAGAAATGAATTCATTTCACGCAACATTTCCAATTTTTGTGTGCACTCTTTCAGTCTTTCCGAATGAATTGCTTTGTGAATTTTGGCAATTAAACCTCGGGACGTTTGTGCAAAATGATCACAAAAAATCAGCAGCAACAGCAGCAGCAGCAGCTGCCATAGTACCCATGAAAGAAGGCACGACGTATGCGAAGGCAAAGGCGAAAGCGGAAGCGGAAGGGGAAGCGAAGCGAGTGGATGAGGTTGAGAAATTGAACAATTATCAATGACCTGCATGGAAAATTACATGATGCCAATCAATCCACGAATAATTGAAGTTAGTGCGAACCAAACAGTGCGAACGAACAGTATGATAATGATGATGATGACGACAATGTTGATGTTGATGTTGATGATGAGCGGTGGGTACTCTCATTCAATTAACCAGTCAGGCAGACAGAGCCAACCAGCCAAACGTCCAACCAACCATCCAGAAGATTGTATGCATCCGTCCCTGCGTCCCTTCGTCCATTCGTCCAGCGGTTTGCAGAACGAAAAATATTTTATGATTTGAAATTCAAAAATTTTGCGCAATCAAAATTGCATTGAATTCAAAATTTGCATTGAAATCCTGAAACTGTTTGTAATTCAAGCCATGCAGGCGCGTATAAATGGGTTTTTTTTTCAAAATTGAACATTAGTTACGTAATCGAAATCAGTCTAAGAAGACGGCGAAGAAGAAGAAGGATGTTAGAAGACGGTTCGGTCAATCCTTAGCCTTTAGAGAACTGTTGGTTCTGTTGGTTCTTCGTTGGTTGAATGATTTGAAATTGTTGTAATTCTTTAAATTTCGCTTCAAATTATTTCAGTTGAAGTTTTTCTTAAGTTTTTCTTGAATTTTTCTATCGTTTCATTTGCTCAACTTTAATGAGACTGAGTTTAGTGAAAACGAATTGGTTTTTTTGGTTTTGGTTTCTTCTTAAATTTGGCTTGATTGCATTTATTTTTTTTACTGCCTCAGATTTTGTATTATTTTCGAACGTAGCGTTCGTTTGCTGTTTTTCTGCTTTTTTATTAAATTTTTTGGGCAAAAAAATTAAAAAAAAATTTTAATTTTTTTTATTTTTTAAATTTTTTTTTTTTTTTTTTTTTTTTTTTTGTGAAATCTTTTTGTGAAATTAACTACGTTCACGCATGAAATCCAAATGAATGAACTATCGCCCAAAAATTGCCCCAAAGTCAATCGAAATCGAACAAATCAGAAAAAGCACCGACAAAAACTTAACCACAAACAACTTACACACATACATACTAAGGCACACATACATACACCACGCCCCCATCGCATTCGTACGCAGCCAGACGACAGTGTTGCCATCGGTTTTTATCTGCTTATTTTATCAGTACGTCTGCAGTCAGTGTTGCCAAAGCGGCCATAAATAGCGAACGAATTGTCTGCTTCCGTTTCAAATACAAACATTCAGACACACAAACACACGCACAGGCAGAGATAAACACAGCCGTGCGTTCACACACACACACACACACACGCGCACAAGGCTATATATGTACGTAAGCTTTTACAAAACTTTGCCGGCCTCACAAAAACGCATCTACCCGGAAAAACTGCACCCTTCGGGGCTATATTTTTCTAAAACCATTCGCTCCACATCCACCTCCTCCTCCTCCTCCTCTTTAACCCTCCTCCTCCTTCTCCTCCTCCCTCCCTTCATAAGCCAACGTGTTTTTTTGTCACTATCAGGCTTACAAACACCGGCACGCAGGCTGGCACGCAGACAGCGTAACGGACATGTAATAAAGCATCGGTCTGCGGAGTTCGGTCTCGGTCTCGGTCTCGGTTTTATGGTTCTGTGTCTGTGGTTGTATCAGTGTCAGTGTTTCTGTGACTGTATGTGTCTGTATGTTTGTGGCGGTGACTTTGTCTGGGCTGGTTCATTTTTTCAATTGTTTGTCATGGCGTCACAGAGTGGTTGCTTAAGAGAAGCGACAACAGCAACAGAACTAAGAAAAAACAACAACAAAACAACAACAACAACTACAAACATTGCCCCAAAAAAATTCTTGAAAAATTTTCAAGTGTAAAAATGTCGCGATTAAGGGCCGATGGGCGGAAAATGGCGCGGAGAAAGGAGAGCAGGGTGAATGGTGTGAAAGCAAAGCCGTCTCGAAACGACATTTACTACGATTATAGAAAAGAAATTAAAACTTCAAAGAAAAATCGAAAGTTAAGTAAATCCTGTCGAAGATTTTCATGATTTCTACAAAAAAAAAATTAGCTACAGAGAGAGAGAGAAAGAGACGGACACACACGCACAAACACACACTCTATTAAGATGCTTTTCTTGATAAGCAAGAAAATATTTTAGAAATTTTTTTTTGCTTTCAAAAAATTCTATCAAAAAATTTGCAAAAAAATATTTCTCTCGCGTCTTCAGTCTACGATTGTCAAGGCCTCAAAATTTGTGGTTTTTTTATAAATAAATTTATATGAATAAAGTTAATTAATTAATTAATGAATTTGAAAAAAATGTAAAAAAAATTAAAGAAAAAAAAATTTTTTTTTTCAATTTTAAATGTTTCTATAGTGGAATTTCAGTTTATTGCAGTTTAATCAATTTTCTTTTTGCATCTTGTATATATATATATGTATATATATTTTTCTTTTTACGTCTTGTATATATCAATCTATACATCCATATATTAATTCATACATTCAGTCAACCATTGTTCCATTCATCGATTTGCCATCCATCATTTATGCCATGCGCCTTTTATTAATTTTAAAAAAAATAATTTACTTGAAGAGCTTCAAAAGGTATAAATTTCGTAAATCTCTTGACAAAAAACAATGCCCGCTAATGATAATCATCATGATAACGTATGTATATGTTCATATCGTATAAGTATATGTATGTAAAGGTTGTTGGTGTATATTTTTTTTCTCGATTTAATCCTAATTAAATACTTTTTAAAATTAATGTATCATGAAATTGACCATCAGAGAAGAAAGAGAGCTTGCAGATGCCTGAAGAAGAAGAAGAAGGACAAAAGGAAAATAAAAACACTTAATTTGTAAACTGAGTAAACTGTTCAAGCTTTAACCCTTTTTAAGCCTTGATTCATGATGTTTTCGAAAATATTTGCCACCAACAATTCTTAACAAAACTTATTTAAACGTCACAGAAATAAGACGTTATATACTCTTTTGCAAGACTTGTAATAAGTTTGCATGCATTTTGTTGTTAATGATGTTTTTGATGATGTTGATGATGATGTAGTTTGTTGAACGGTTTTTGCTATTCTTACGTAAAATTCATAACAATAATTTCTGAAGCAAATTGTGCATGAAATGAAATGAAATAGTTTGAGAATAAATGTTACAAAAGCGGATCCTCTTCATACGAATAGTAAAGAGACAAAGCATGTCTCATGCTTCAAACGGTCTCTTATGTTTTATACTGTCAACTTTGCAACTATTTCATATTATGCATGTAAATCCTTTAAGATTTTGCAGCGATGAAGTTCTTGAAAAATGTGAAAAAAGGTTTATTTTCATTTTTTTTTGGTGATTTTTTGTGTGCGAAGCAAAAGTTGTTGCTTCTGTGTTCTTTCTGGTTGTTGGTTTATTAAAATTCTGCTTGTTTGTGATGAAATTTGTCCTTTTGAGACTTTTATAATTTATACGGTTTTAAATCTAAAGATTTATGATGCATTGTTTTTTGCGGCATGACGATGGCGGATTACTGTATAGACAGCGATGCACAAAAGTATGTTTTTTGTCTTTCTGAAGAATGGAGAATTATTGCGAAAAAGCTAACTTCTAGGTATTACTTAAAAGAATTAACTAAGTTCCAGATTTTCAATAACGAATTTTTTACACAATTTTCATAATATTTTATATTACTTTATTTTATTGACAATACATATTTTATATTGTCAAAATATATATTTTTTCAGACTTTTTCAAGTGCTCAGAACATTTTATTAAGAATATTTTAAAAATCTTTGAAAATATTTGGTAATATTTTTGGAATATAGCAAAAGCGTTAAGTATTAATGCAAAAAAAATGTAAGATGTTTTTATAAAAAATGGGTGAAGATTTTTTAATATTTTCAGAATACATTTTTCAAAAGGCAATGAGAATATTTTGAAAATTTTCAAAAATATTTCAAACATTTTCGAAATATTTTTTAAGATTTTTAACATTTTTGAAAATTTCTAAAGCGTTTAGAACAATTTTAAAATTTTTTTGAGATATATTTAGAATATTTCAAAAACGTTTAGAATATTGTTAAATTAAATTGTTAAAATTATGTTTAAGGTTATGTTAAATCATTAAAAAACTTTTAGGTATTTAGAGGTTATTAAAAAAATTTAGAGAGTATTTGAATTTTTAGAAAATTCAAAAAGCATTTAAAATATTTTCAGAATATTAAGAATATTTTAAAAGTCTGTCGAATATATTAAAAATTCTCAAAATAGTTAAAGAATTTTTTTGTCCGGTATTCTTTAATTGAAGAATAGATAAGCAATTATTTGCAAGGCGTTTTTAAAGAGTAGGTATTTAAAAAATTCTCACATTATTTTAGGAATTTTGAGAATATTTTAAAATATCTGAGAACATTTACATGATTTATTTGGTATTTTTTAATTGGAGAATAAATAAGGAAATATTTGCAAGACTTTTCAAAGCGTTTTAAAAGAATATTTTAAAAATTCTCAGAATATTTTCGATATTTCGAGAATATTTTATAATATCTGACAACATTTACAGGATTTATTTGGTATTTTTTAATTGAAGAATACATAAGGAATTATTTGCAAGGCGTTTTTAAAGAATATCTTAAAAATTCTCACAATATTTTAGGAATTTTGAGAATATTTTATAATAACTGAAAATATTTACATGATTTATTTGGTATTTTTTAATTGGAGAATAAATAAGGAAATATTTGCAAGACTTTTCAAAGCGTTTTAAAAGAATATTTAAAAAATTCTCACAATATTTTAGGAATTTT
This sequence comes from Conops quadrifasciatus, assembly GCA_949752815.1. Classification (NCBI taxonomy): domain Eukaryota; kingdom Metazoa; phylum Arthropoda; class Insecta; order Diptera; family Conopidae; genus Conops; species Conops quadrifasciatus. Next base: position 41,269,028 of record OX457077.1, on the reverse strand, counting down.
TTATAATATCTGAGAATATTTTCATAATTTATTTGGTGTTTTTTAATATGAGAATACATAAAAAACTATTTTCAAGACTTTCAAAACGTTTTAAAAATTTTCAGAATATTTTAGGAATTTTGAGAATATTTTATAATATCTGACAATATTTACAGGATTTATTTGGTATTTTTTAATTGGAGAATACATAAAAAACTATTTCCAAGACTTTCAAAGCGTTTTTAAAGAATATTTTTAAAATTTTCAGAATATTTTAAGAATTTTGAGAATATTTTATAATATCTGAAAATATTTACATGACTTATTTGGTATTTTTTAATTGGAGCATACATAAAAAACTATTTTTAAGACTTTCAAAACGTTTTAAAAGAATATTTAAAAAATTTTCAGAATAATTTAAAAAGAATAATTTTAATCTCATCAACAAGAGACAATAGAGTCCGTGAATTCGAGGCTGGCGAGTAATGATAATTTTAATGAGACTCCAGAAATAATTAAAGAGAAATACAAAACAATTAATTTCTTTGTCACTGACTTGTTCGCATCGCACTTGTTCGTGTTTGTTTCATGACAAATGAAGTCAGAAGCTGCAGAAGCTGATGGTTGGAGCTGCGCGATGGTCAATTAATTACAACAATCGCACTGACGAGCTAACTGAATGCAACTGACAATTCGAAAGCATAATTTTTGATAACAGAAAGTTAACAAAAACGGGGTCAATTTTAAACACAAACAGCAAATAATTTTAATAGAGAAATTTTTCTGCGAGGAATTTAAGACATAAATTTTTATGTATTGTATTACTTACAAGAAAAGCAAGAGTTTTGAAGGACATCATAAAGTGCGCAGAAATTAAGGCGCTATAATTAAAAGGTTCTCCAAAAAGTGTCACTTGAAACTATTAATTTGAATTTATTTTTTTAATTTTATTTTTTGCACCAAAAGTAGCAAAAGGACACTACTTTATGATTAATTTCAATAAAATAAAAATTAAAAAATTTTGTACTTTTTTATTAACGTAATTATTTGTTATCCTGGGATATTATCTATGAGTATATGTATATTAAGTATACATATATATAAGTATTACACGTATTCGTGATATCTTCAATAATAAAAAAAAAAGGCACAATAAATTTTAAATCAAATTAAATTTCAAATCAAATTAAATTTCAAATCGAAATAATTAATATTAAACACATTCACTTTGGCGTATGTATGTACACATACATATATCCTTCAAAATAGTTTGAAAAATGTTTTTATTTATACAAATTTATTTGAATTTAGCGTTATAATGGAATGTTCGCGTATCCGTACTTTTAACACGAATGCTTTGAATTAGTTTTTCATGATGCTCGACAGCGCTTTTTATAACAAAATAACAATCAAAGCTGGCGGCATGAAGAGGCGACAGCATCGGCAGCAGCAGCATTGGCGGCAGCAGCACTGGCAGCATCATCAATTGCGGAGGCAGAAGCATCATAAACAACAACAACATGTACAAAAACAACAACAAAATAAGTACCTACAACAAGCCGCATTTACGGCAAGTAGAAGGAAAAGCTGAGAAAGAAGAAGGCGAATGAAGAGAATAAGTACAAGTACAATAATAACAACTGCAACAACAACAACAACAACAACAACTAGCAATAGTAACAGTTATAACGCTCCAAAGAACAACTACAACATTCAGCTAATAACGATCCATTGTTCGGTAAGCCATCGCTTCCATTAGAAGTTCTCGCGCTCTCTTTAAATACGATCAATTGAAATTGTACGTGAAAAACACACAACCAATCTAACAACTCAACAACCAACTCACAAACCAACCAACCTTACAACTAACCATCGAACTAACCATTCAACCCAAGCGCATCCATCTCACCATCATCCATCTTAACCATCTTTGTCAATCAATCAACCCTTCAGCCAACCAACGCCGAGTCTATTCATTCTTACATTTTCGAAGCTCTTCTTGTGCTCTGACTCTGTACTCACTTCTCTGCTAGCTGCTGCTGGCTGCATCATCAGCTGCTGTTATCAGCTGTTGCTTCAACATGAAAGTTATTATTAGAGTTGCCAACTTCAGTTTAGTAATTGCTCTCTTTCAAGTGCGGCTTTTAAGGCGTGATAGAGAGCGGGAGAGAGAGCGCGCGCAGGAGAGAGAGCGAGCGCAGGAGAGAGAGCGACTCAGAGAGTTAAAAATGATCTTCGTTGATCTGATCTTCCTATGATTTTATTATTATTAATTTATGTTTTGTTTTTGTTTTTCGAATAATACTTAGTTGTTGTTTTATTGTAGTTGCTTTTGTGAGCACTCTTTGTTGTCGTCGGTCTATACTGCCGAAGTATGAAAAGTATGTACGAAGTAAGCAACATTATTCTGGTTCTTTTGCAGTTTATCGTCAGTTGATCGTCAGTTTTATTGTAGATAAAACTGTTAAGTCTTTTAGTTTAAGGAAGTACCGAGCAACAGACACGTTGTTGAATCTTTTACTTATTTATTTATTTTTTTTTATATTTTTTTTTTAAATGTTTTTGATTTATTTCTGCTAAAGCATTTACATTTCTAATGAATGCACAATGCATTATCATCTGTAATGTTCATAATGATCTTGTCATATTATATTTTTAGAAACATTTATTCGTGCGAATACTCTCGCTTCAGCAAAGCCAGATGATTATGTTTTCAAATGAGATTTTAAATTAAGAAAAAATCATTTCATGGGCCAAATCAATACAATCGATTGAACGCTGGAAAATATGTGTATTTTGCTATAAGGATTGAAATTTGCAACTATTGCAATGAATTTTGCTACCTTAAAAGCTTGAGAAAATATTGTGTCAACTTGAAAAAGAATCGTTACTATATAAACGCCATAATTTCTTTCAATATTTAGCACTCTCAGATATCATTGATGATGATTGCCTGCGAATAACTGTCGCTCTTCAACTGAAAACGGTTCTCTAGTATGCTCTCAGCTCAATACAGATCAACACAAGCCCAAATCGAACCGTTGCTTTTAATAACGAACACATACAAAAGCATGCCACCCATTGAACGAATCACGACTCCTGCCAGCCAACCCGCCCATTCTCATTCCTCTTGAAATATAAAATATCCTGCTGCATAAAAGCCAAATTATGTTTGCAATTTTTCAAGCATAAATGAGAAGTGTGCAAATATACAGAGAAAAGATGCAAAGTAGCAGAAGCAAGTATCTGAAAGAGTGCTGCTTACTCTTACGAGTAGTGTGAGTATGTATGAATATACTCGTATGCAACGTATGCACGTAAGAAAGTGTAACTCAATGAATGCAACAAAAAAAAAAAAAACAAGTACAAGCATACCAAAAAAATAAAAAAAACACACAGAAGTAAAATAAAAAAAAAACACACACAGAAGTAATACTTATGAGAATATACTCGTAGAGTGTTTTTAGCGAAGTGAAGTATGTAACACTTTTTCAGTGACGAATGACACTAACAGAGCATATAAAAAAAAAAAACACAACGAGTAAGATTTACAACGAGTAACACACAAAAGACTTTGGCGTAGTATGGATGCTTGTTTAAAGTAAGAAAGAGAGAAAGAGAAAGAAAGGCAAAGAGAAAGAGAAAGAGAAAGAGAAAGAGAAAGAGAAAGAGAAAGAGAAAGAGAAAGAGAAAGAGAAAGAGAAAGAGAAAGAGAAAGAGAAAGAGAAAGAGAAAGAGAAAGAGAAAGAGAAAGAGAAAGAGAAAGAGAAAGAGAAAGAGAAAGAGAAAGAGAAAGAGAAAGAGAAAGAGAAAGAGAAAGAGAAAGAGAAAGAGAAAGAGAAAGAGAAAGAGAAAGAGAAAGAGAAAGAGAAAGAGAAAGAGAAAGAGAAAGAGAAAGAGAAAGAGAAAGAGAAAGAGAAAGAGAAAGAGAAAGAGAAAGAGAGAGCGCATGATACATATTACTAGAAAATGGGAGCAATTTTCAATGACATTAATAACAAATTAACAACAACAAAAACAATCCTAACCATTACAACTATCTTAACAACAACTACAATACAACAACAACAACAACAACAACAACAACAACAACAACAACAGAAACAACAGAAACAACAACAACAGCAACAACAACAACAAACCTAACAACAACAATCACCGTCACTTCAACCATATCAAGCTGTACACAAAATAACAATAAAAGCAACATCATCCGGAAATTGTTAAGACAACAGCAAGAAATATCCTTTTAAATATTTGACTGCTTTTCAGCCAAAGCACATTGCGGCAGCGGCAGCAACAGCAACAGCAAATTATATAGAGGCTTATGGGTGCTGCCGCTGCCCTGAAAAATAGATTCTATTACGGCAGCAAGCAAAACTCTCTTTTTTCCACTCTCTTTTTCACTCAGTGTTGCCAATTTTCACTGAAAATCCGACAAATTGTATTGAAAAATATACGGAGAGTAAGCTCTCTTTCAAGACGAGAGAATGGGATACAGAATACAAAAACAAATAGCCGACTTGCTGTCGCTGCTCTAATGTACTTTGCTGAGCAGCGAGAGAGAGTTGCTGCCGCTGTCGCTGCCGCAATGTGCTTTGGCTGTTTATTAGTCTTCTCTTTATCAGTCTGTCCATGCATTTGTATGTCTTTCGCTCTGTCTGTCAACTGTACGCCGTAATGTCCTTCGTAATTGGCCAAAGGAAGGATTTGTTAACTGTGATGAATGTACATATATATAGGACGATTAGCCTGGCTATCAATAACCTGGTTATGGCTCGTTCGATGTGCGCCTAGTTTCGCAAAAAGGCCCTTTTTGTATTATTGGCCTTCACGATCGTATGATATCAGACCTCTAGATTATTTTCTGTGGGTATATGCAAAGTCATTAGTCTACGCTGATAAACCACAGACTTCGGACCGCTTGGAAGTCAACATTAGCCCAATTATTGCCGATATATGTACGTCCTCAGATCCTCGAAAAAGTGGTCGAAAATTGGACTTCGAGATTGTGCTTTATTCGAGCCAGCCGCGGTGCTCAAAATGCCAGTGGTCATATTTAAATATTAATGCCATAAAATTATCTTTTCAATGAAGTCAATAAAACGGTCATGAGCATGATTTTTATGTGTTTTATTTCATTTTAAAGATCTATACCTCTAAAAAAAACACCCTTTATATACTAAATGGTACTTTTGCTCTTCTTCTGTTATTTTTTCTTTCTGAATGTATGGAAGATGGTGCTGATGGTGATGATGATGATGATGATGATGGCGGTGAATATGGTTTAGGAATCATATCGATCATATCGCAGTTGGGTGAGTTTCCAGCGTTTGTGCTGGAGTGTGCATATTTCTATGCATTATGCTTCTCTCTTCCTGCTTTTTGCTTTCTTGGCATGCATACACTTTCGTTTGTTTTCATTACTGTTTGTTGTTGTTGTTGTTGGTGCTTGTTGTTGGTGCTTGTTGTTGCTGTTATGGTTACTATTGATATTTTCTGGCTTCTTTTTCTCTGGTTTTTTGCTGCGGTTTTTCGTCCTGATGTTGTTCCTTGCTCTTGCGTTATTTGCTCTGGCAGATTGCATTTAGCATCTACAGCTAGCAAAACTGAAGCAATGAAGTGCATGATTGTTTTATGCGGCAGATTGCATTTGTTTTTTTTAGCAACGAAAATGTAAAAGGTTTTGTTTTTGTTCGAAGAAAACGATGCTCTGTTTATGCTAAGTTTAAATTTTTCATTTAGGATGTTCCTTTTTATTTTTTCTTTATTGTTATTAACCCTTGAATAATCTCGGTTTACTCAAAATAGCTACATATATCGTTTTTTTTTTTTATACTGAAAGAATTTAAATTTTTTTTGCTCAAAGTTTTCAGTATTCGCTTCAATTTCTTTCATGACAGAAATTGTCTAGAAAAAGGCCAAACGGTTTGAAAATGAATAAAGAAAAAAGTGTGTGTAGGTAACGAGTACATACCTATACAAACAAGCATTATATAAAAATACTTAAAAGAAGTACGTTATAAACACTTTTGAGAAAATTTCATCTTTATTTCGATTAACTTGAACTTTGCAGCGTTCTTTCGATTAAATGGCAAATTTAATTTATAAAGCAATAAATTTTCTCTAATTGATTATTATTAAATCGTGCTGTGTGTGTCCAATTGAAACTGCCAAAAGTATTTTTAAAAAAAAAGCGACACAAAAAACAAAAAAACCACATTGTCGTCGTCGATAAACGATGAACGATAGAGTGGGTGGCAATGACATCATATCGTAGCAATGACATGACAAAAAAAAAAAACAAAAAAATAAATAATAACGAAAATATATAGCGACTTTCGAGAGGAAAGAAAAAGCGGACTAGAAAAAGCGGGTTTTCAGAGTAATTTTAGAAAAAGTTTGAAAACTGAAATCAAAACGAAGCTGAACGAAACAGAAGTCATGATTAAACGAAGGAGGCACAACGAAGGAAAGTGCACAAAAATTGAAAGGAAAAAAAATGTGGAAAATTAAAAAAAATTCAAGCAGCCTGAAATAATTTTAACAAGAATTGAATTGAAACTTTTTCGGTCGGAAAATAGCAGAAGAAGGAAAAGATAACAATTCTTTTCAACGTTGAAAAGGGGCGTTTTTGCAGGCGTGTCGTCAAATGTCAAAGACACTACTAGTACGTTTACGAAACCGATAGACGCGACGCGGCAAAAGCTAATCGTTGTTTAAATCAATACGTGATAATTTTTAGTTTTTATTTTACATTTTCTTCTAGTTTTTCTTGTGCTTCTTCTTCTTTTTAGTCTCCTTAGTCTTACTGCCATGTCATTAAATGATTTAAATGTTTTTGCATTCAAACTGAATTCATTTCGGCAACGAAAGAGCAGCACTATTTTTTTTTGCTTTTAATTTTATTTCGATTTCTGTGGAAAAAAAAACTGATTGGTGTTTAGATGATTTCGTTTTCACTTTTCCGTTTCTCTCAATGAGTTTTTGTTTTGTTTTCGTTGTTTTTGTCGTCTTCTTGGCAACTGATAATGATGATCTTTCGCCTTTGATTCCTTTAAAGGAACTTCAATGTGGCGGCGCACCTCGCTTGGCTTAATTTGCATTTCAATTGCAAAATTCTTTTATTGAACAGGTTGCTGTTGCTGTTGTTGTTGATGTTGATGTTGTGTTTGTTGCTGTGTTTTTTGTCTGGTTTTTCTTCCTTTTTGCCATCGTCGCTCGCCGACCGTCCGTCCGTCCGTTTATCCGGGCTTCCACAATTTATTCATACTTGCTTGGTTTTTCCTTTTTTTGGTATATATGTATTTTTTTAGACCTTTAGTGAAGCATATACTGTGTGATGGTATACATTCGTTTTGATTTATTTTTTTGGTATTTTTTTTAACTTTTTTGCTTTGAAAATGGTACTTGTTGTCGATGTACGATCAATGGAAATTGGAAAAAAACGAAACTACTTTAAATAAAAATCAAATATCGACGAATTCTCGGAAGGAATTAATAATGTTTTTTTTTGTTAACATTAAAATAAATTCAATTGAGGTTAAAAGAAAGAGGTTTTTGAGTTTTTCTTAAAAATATGAAAGTATGTATACTTAACTTAATTTCAAATTTTTATTGTGATCATCATTTTTATTGCTTTCTTTACAAAAAAGTTATTTAAATCAAAATCAAGTCAGTCTAAATTAATCTAATCGTCATCATAATCGCCTTTTCCCTTAAACTTAACCCTTATGTCGTCTACACACGTTTCAAACTAAGTTTTTATTTTATTTATTTTTTATTTTATTTTTTTTTTTTTTTTCGTTTATAACAACCTTAAAAAAAAAGTTGTTATAAACGAAAGATTTTTCTCCACATTTTTTTTTTATGCAAAGAAAAAGAAGTAGTCGTTATTGTTGTTGTTATTGTTGTTGTCGTTCTTAGGAAAAGTTCAAACTAAATTCATTACGCAGAATATTCGTATGCAAATTTCGTAAAAATAGATTGTATTTCTAGTAAAAGAATTGATCAAAAGAAAGTATAGACTCTGAATTGATTTATTATACGATGCGATGGTAGATGATGATGATGATGATGATGATGTGGGTATGCGTGTGGAGTGTGAGAGGAATTGGATGGGTATGAAGGAGACAGACTCGCCATTGAACTTATCTGCAACAACCGACGGAGTCAACAACCTCAGAACTAATAGAATAAAATATTATATAAATTTCTTAGCTCAATTTATTTTTCTTTTTCTCCTTTTCTTAATTCACATTCATAAATTAGTAACGCTTATTTATACTCGTAAAGAGTATCCGATTACTTGTGAATGTAATGCAAACGATTTCATCTCTCTCTTCACGTTCTTTCCAAGTTTTGTTAATTTTTTGTTTTTCGATTTTCACGACTTTTTTTTTCCATCGAAACCGAAACGAAGTAAACTAAGACGAGATCCTAAAGCGACGCTTTTTAGTGGAGAAGACTTAACTTTTTAGTCGAGAACAGATACCGAAATGACACAGACACAATAGTATTATTATTTTTAATTTTATTGAATTTTAATAATTTCTTAATAAACATAAATGTACATAATTAATTTTAACATTTAACATTTGACATCGCCAGAAAAAAAAGCTCTTTCTCGAGAAAAGCCACATTTGAAGTTGTTAAAAACCTAAAAAAATTTCATTACAGATCGTAATATTTTTGTATAAGTTGAAAGTACAAACGATTTATTATTTATTGATTATTTATAATTGCTATTAAAAGTTAATTGTATCGAATTGTGGCGCAAAAGGAGCCTTAACCTTACTAAAGATATTCGAATACTTTATTTTTTACACATCACTAATAAGTAGAAAATTGATTTTCATAATATTACACGTAAAAGCGATGATAATGCATTCAAGAATACGATTCCTATTAAACCATGAAAGATTGAAAATAGAAAAAATAAATATTGTAAACGCACAGAATAAATTCGAAATAGAAATAATTTTGTTGTGTCCAGAAGCAGCAGCGCAGACAAATACTCGTACGTCCATTGAGATGGTGAGGTATTGATGGCATGACAATCGGGACAATAGATTCTACTACTTCTTTCGCCGCTGCTGCGACTGCCTCTGCCCTTTTCAATCGACTGACTGACCTACGGCGCGTTGTTAGTCCAAGTTCTAGAAGAAGTTCTGTGAAAAAGTTTTTCCAACATTCGAGAGAATGAAAGAGAGAAAGATTTAAATTGAAAAATTTTTGAAAGGATTCTAAAGAATGAATGAAAGAAGTGCTGAGGAAATGAACAGAACCACCGCAGTTTTTTTTTTTTTGTTGCTGGAAAATTGATTCAAGCTTCACTCACTCATTTATTCATTCATTCCTTCTTTCCTTCGGAATTCAATTTTGCCTACGAAAATGTTGTAAGAAACATAGAAAGAACTTATTATTTGCTTTTTGTAAATATTTTTTGCTTGATTTCTTTTATATTTGTTTTGCTTTTGGTTTAAAATATATTCTGTTTTTTTATTTTGTCCATATTTTTTTCTACTTTTACTTAATAAATGCTTCTACCTTTTATCAACGTTATTTTCTGGTTTTGACCAATTATTTTTGTCAATAATTTATGTATTGTTAATTTTTTCTTGGTCATTTCACCTTGTTGATTTTTTAATTTTTAGTCAATAATTTTTTTTATTATTATTATAAAACGTTTTAAAAATTTTCTTTTACTTTTTTTTATTAACACAATTTGTGTGAAATTTTGTCTGCTTTTCATCAATATTTTTGCTGGATTTTTTATTTGTTCTTTTGTCTGTATACTTGCCTTTTTTAACCAATACTTTTTTTACCCAATACTTTTTTCTTCTTCTTAGTCGGAGAAGTATTGTTGATTGTTGCCATTTTTGTTTTTTCCTGAATTATGTTTTGTCAATATATTTTGTATTTTTTAGCAATATTTTCTCTATCTTTCGTCAATAAGTTAAAAATTTTATTTTAAAATATTCTTTTATTTTTTTTATATATTCTTTGGGATATTATTTCTAATAGTTTTTTTTAATTCTTTTCTAATTCTTTTCTAAAATTTTTCATAATTGTGTTTTTCTTGTACAATATTTCAAATCGATTTTTTTAATTGAAATATTTTCAAATTTTTCAAATATAAAATTTTTTTCCATTTTCGCATACTTTTTTGTATATTTAATATATACAATTAATAAATTTTAAAATTTTTACAAAATATAAAAAATTTTGTTAAATTTATTATTTTCTGAAGGTTTAATTTTCGTAATATTTTTTTTATATTTTTGAGAAAATATATTTTATAATTTTTGAGAAAATTGCTTTCATTTTTAACAACAACTTATTTGAAAAAGTAATCCAAAAGTGTAAAAAAACTTATAGCTTTTTATGGTTTTTAAGCATGCAAAAGTAATGAAAAGTAATGCTTCTTTCTTAATCTTCTTTTGAATGTAAAGTAATTAGACGTACTTCCTCTACCGCCTCCATAAAAATTAAGACTCTTCATAGACTCCTAATTTTGGTAAACTGTTCACCTTCAACAAATTTCTTATTTGTTGATTTGTTGATACAAATCAGAAAACGCTTTAATCCATCCTTGTACGATGATCTAAAATATAATAAAATATTCATTCATATTTATTTTCAAGTTTGGGTAAAATTTTACCCGGAAATCGTGCAAAGGTTTAAAAACGTTTTAGTAGTTTATAAAATGATTACTTGTTTTTTTTTTGTAGTTATTCTTACTTCAATGACTTAATGACTGATATTGTTTCGATTTTGACCTTCAGCAGAGAAAAATGCGTTTTATTCATAAAAAAAAAAATAAAAACGTTTAAACTTTTTTGTTTAAGAGATCTTGAACAAATGTTGAAGTTTGTGGTACAAAGAAAATTATTTTGTGAGTGTTAATTCGTTGGAGATTTGTTAAGATTCTCAAGTGTATATTTTTATATTAGTATATTTTATTTATAATATATTTTTTTATTATATAATATTTTATATTTGCTAATAAAAATTGCTAAAAATTAAAAAATTCAGAAAGTACTCGAAGGATAAAAATAATCCTCCATTAATGATATAATTCTATACTACGAGTATTTAATTTCAACTGATAGTGTAAAAAAGGTCCATTGAACACGTCTCTTCACCCAATAAACGCCCCTAATCATGATAATGATGTTACTAAAGGTCATACCAAATGTATCGAAATCATCCGAAAATTGACCTTTCACCCAAATTAAACGACCTCAGAAATCTTCAAAAACGGATCGTGTTTACAGTGATCACTGTCAATATCATTCGCAATAATTTAGTAAAGTTCAATGCAGAGAAAAAAATGTAAAAAGAGAAGGAAAAAAAGCTACCTACCAATTATTTAATTAAACGAAAAAGTGATTTCAACGACGATTCCATTAATGTCGATTTCAATAAACTAAAATTTAACTCATTAACAACAAGAAAAACAACAACAATAACATTATTTGTACTCGGAAATTAAATGGTCGTCCAACCATTATTTTTTGGATCGTTCGTTTAGCGACTGAACATTGAACTTTTTAGAGTTTTTGAGGAAAATCCACCGAAACAGAAAAATAACAACAAATCAATGACTTCAGAGAAGAAATTTTCGCTCGGCATAACAAACCGATGGCATACTCTACCGTTACCGAGCGAAGATCAAAGACTTATACTATCACTCGAGAAGTTCGATCTCAATAAAATTAAATTTAACTCAATGATATATTCCTTCACCTTCTTGTTTTTTTATAATTTTTTTTAACACAACGAAATTTAACATTTTATGTTTGTTTGCTCTGAAGTTTTTGATTTTCAATTTGGTTCAAATCAAGACGAGATTTGAGAATGCGACTAAAGTTTTCGAAGAAGACGTGAGATAAGATAAAGAAACTCGAGAACAATGCAGTAACTATCAGTCGACATTTTTTCAGTTATAAGGCCTTAACTGGTCTTTAGGACTTGGATTTAGGACTTTATTAAAATAAATTATAATTCAGGTTAATTTTTAATTTATTATTAGAATTTAAAACGTTATTATTTAGGATTTTATTATCGCAGTTTGCGTTTGATTGCAAAATTTTCTTTGACTTTTTATAGTTTTCTTAAGAAACTGTAAGAAAAAACTATCAAATACTAGATTTTATGACAAAAAATGTTATAGTAAGTTGTTTATTATCTCTTTATAACGAAGTTATTCTCATCTTCGCAACTTGACCGACATAAATCGCGGAAACTGTAGAGTACATAAAATTCGACAAAGCCGGAATCGACTCGATGACTTGTTACATCATACTCGAGTATAGTTTTGATTATATTGTTTATATATAAAGGTAAAGGATACATACATGATCATAACAATGATGCTGATGATGATGATGATGATGATGCTGATGATGATGTTGGCCATAGCATACCCACTCCCTGAAATCTTTTACAGGAACGTGATCTTTCTAACGACGCTTAAACGAACGTTTGACAAATGAACTGTCTTCAACGGCGTGGGGGGCAAATAAAAAAAACAACAACAAACCAAAAAAAAAAAGGGTTCACGTTTATAAAAAAACGTGAAGAGCAATTGTTGGGGAAAAAAGAGTTAAAGAAAACCTTAGAAATCTATAGAAAAACGACATTGAAATAATCGTACAAACGAATTTTAAAACGAAACACAAAAAATTAATACTACAAGAGGTTACTAGTCTGGCCTGAGCGGGCTCCCGCCGCCTCCCTTCTTCTTCCTCTTTTGCTTCAACAATTAAAATTTGGTTTGATAAAAACCGAATGAAATAAATAAAAAGGTCGGTTGATTCGTTGCTTGATTTACGGTTTGTTGCCACTACAACAACAACTAAAAAAAATAACAAACCAACCCACGTAAATGGCATTTGTTATTTCTGGCTACCAGAAACGAAATCACAGATACCATCTTTTTTTGTCACCGAATTAAATAGATTTATCCTGAAAAAAAAGTTATTTTAACAAAATTGGCATAAATCTAATGCAAGGTACTCGCATTTTGTCAAAAAAGTTATAATTTAAAAAAAAAACATTAAAAAAATGCATTCACCATTTTTTCATAAACTGTTTGTCTAAGCGTCAATCACACAAAATCATTAACTAAGTAAAATAACAAAAAAAATATCAGAAAAGTCCTCAATTGGTGTTTCGGTAATCGAAATGAATCACCATCGCAATGTCATAAACCATCAACCATAAGATAAGATTTCATTTAATTTATCCATGCCAAGACAATTACATAATAAAATGGCATTGATAATGAAATTTGAAATTGAAACTGAAACCGAAACTGAATGTGATGAATAATGCCGCCACCGCAGGTGATCTACAGTCTTTTAGCATAGACTCAAACCTTTCTGCGCCATGTTTGAAAATGTTTAAAAAAAAACCGGCTGTCTACTGTCATAAAAATTAAACAATTTTAGAAGTTTATAGTTTCTATAACAGCTTCCAACAGCTTCCAATTTATTTAAAACTACATTTTCAATAATCTTATAGAGTTGAAAGATAAGTATTTCATTGATTCATTACTTTATCGATCCATGATTCGGCGTTTCAAGATATTTATGATTCTCTGATTTTAGAGATCAATAAGTCTCTGATTTCAGAGATCCATGATTCGCAGATTTCAGAGATTTAGGTTTTTATTTCAGAGAACCATGCAAATTTGATTCATTGCTATAATAAAATGAATAATAAATGAATAATAATGAATAATGAATAATGAATGATAATGAATATAATGGCATGATTCATTGATTAATTGGCATGAATCTTGATTTCATTCATTAAATGAAAGTCTGTCATGGAAACTGAAAACATCTTAAAACGTCTTTTTATAATTGAAAGAACAGTACAAATTCATTTAACCTTTTTAAATTGACGACTCAGCGATTCACTCTCTGAAGTTTGATTTCGAAGAATGTGAAGAATGGAATTAAAAATCAGGGATTAATTTATGTGCAACGACCCATTAACTCGATAATGAATGTTGGGTATTTTTCATTCAATCTTTTATGGACTCATTTGTTCATTTCAAAAACAAATATAAAGAATTTAAAAGTAAAATTTAAGTCAACGAAGCTTTAATAATTTATTCACTAAACGAACATATCGTTCTGAAGAATGTGAGGAATTTAAAAGTAAGTAATAATTTTTGGAATCTTTGGAGTCAGGAGCTCATTTATGAAAAAAATGAAGAAATAAGTAAAAATTTATCGATTTGTGAAAGTATTCAACGATTTTTTGCTTCAAATACTCACTGAGTTCTTCTAAAAGTTTGATGAACGAATGCGAATCTGAATGTGAATCTACTCAATGATTCATTATAACTCGAACTTGACTCCTAAATTTTGCTTTTGGGTATGTAAGGTTAAAAAAATTCTATTATTAATGCTTTGTCTACGCAAGTTTTGAAGATTCATAGAAAAACTCGTATAAATTCCAATTAAATATTCTTCAACTCATTCATATTCACTCTTTATTTAAGTAATAATTTATATTTGCTAAAATAATATATGTGTTTATGGTTTGGAAAGGTTGAATTCATAATTAATAATGCTATGAAATGGAAAAACCATCTTTGAAAATAATCCAAAGCGAATGCTTTACTTATGGCAAGTTATATGTTTATCAGTTTAAAAAAAAAAAAAAAATAGAACACCAACGCCACAGACACAGACAATAAAAAATTAATGCCAATTATGCGTTTTTGTGCTCAGTTAAACCATTAGCTTTAGCTTGTTTGACTTGAGCAATGAATGCACTGAAGGTGCACTGGTTAAGATTTTCATTATCAAGTTGTTGGACTTGTTGTTATTGCTTTTGTAATCTTCTTATAAATGGTATTTTTGTTGTTTGTGTTGTTACTGTTCATGCAACAACACTTTTTGCCCATTATCAACTTCCTTTTCCTTCAGTTTTTTTCTTAACACAAATGAATCGAACTTGTTTGTTTTGTCAATGTTTGAGTTAACATTGAAATATATAATAAAAAAAAAAACAAGTGGCAAGTAAAAAATAACAACAACAACAACAAAACAAACATCATAATCTCAAGTCATCTTCTCATCGATCAACAAATTTAAGTGGTTTTGAATCGGGTTTTTTGCTGTAATCGTTCGGTAACAATTAAAGCAATCGGCCATATTTTCAATTTTACGATATTATTCAATTGCAATA
This sequence comes from Conops quadrifasciatus, assembly GCA_949752815.1. Taxonomy (NCBI): domain Eukaryota; kingdom Metazoa; phylum Arthropoda; class Insecta; order Diptera; family Conopidae; genus Conops; species Conops quadrifasciatus. Next base: position 41,253,836 of record OX457077.1, on the reverse strand, counting down.
ATTTTTACCCGTATAATAAAAATATAAAAATTTTATAGCAACAATTAAATCCCGAAAAGGTTAAAAATTGAAACGAAAATTTGATGTAATTACAAAAAAATGGTTTTTGTTACAATATTAAAAATGATAACTACAAAATTATGAAGTGAGAACTCTATTATGAAAGTTGTTGAAAATATTTGAAAGTTAATTTTGTATTGAAATGTCAATTTTATTATAATCTTGATAAAATTTAACTTATACTTAAATTATGTTATGTTATTATGGTGCTTTTGTGCACCATGCCTATATATTCCTATACATATAACGTCAATACTACGTCTGCGCTATGCCTACTTTGTCTATGCCAATACCACGCCTATACTCCTATAATATGTCTTTATACTCCTATTTTAGGTCTTGTAATAATTGCTTATAATTGTTATTATGACCAAACTATGTCTCTATTATGTAAGATTATGTCACTATTGTGCCATACTATGCCTTTATTATGCCATACTATGCCACTCTATGTTTCTTTCAAGCCAAACTATGCCTTTACTATGGTTTTGCGTACCATGCCTATACATATAACGTCAATACTACGTCTACACTATGACTACTTTGTCCCTATTAGGCCTCTACAAAGGTGTATTCTAAGTGTATATACGTACTATGCCTAGTAACTATTGCATATATGTATTTCTATACCTATACTATTACCTATAATATTAATATATTTTTATCCATCAAAATCCTTTTTTATTCTCTACAATAAGGTTTCTCTTATTCTTTAGAAATTTTTTCTATTCTATTATAAAAATATTATTCTATTTTTAAATTATTTTAGTAGTTATTAAAACGGATATTTTTACCACATTAAAATAATTTTATGCGACATTTATTTCTTGAAATTAGATTATGAAAATTCGATTCGCAATGTGATATTCGCGGAAAACCGCTAAAGTGATATTTAATGCATTCTTGGAAATCTAATTAAATTCAATACAATTTAATATTTTTTTGTTAATAAATTATAAAAACTAGTTCGTAAAAAGGTTAAAAATTCCATAAAATTCAACCGTAAATTATTTACGATCACATCGCAATTTTATTCAGGGCTAATGCCATAAACTGAAGCAGAAAAAGAAGAAGAAGAAGCAGCAGATGAAGAGGGTGTGATGTGTGGAGGAAGCATCAAAAGGAGAAGAAGACATCAAAGCCAAAGATACTATAAATAATTAAGTGTATATCTTTATTTTATATGATACATTATAGCGCGTGTGTGTGTAGTTATGTGTGTGTGTGTGTGTGTGTGCGTGGTTATGTGTGTGTGTGTGTGTGTGATAAAGTCTACAGCCGAATATAGGAATATCGAGTGCTATAAAGATGGAACGTATGTACGTTATGATGATGATGGTGATGATGGTTTTCTTGACATTATTTGATTAATGCTAAAGTAAAACATCAAGCAACAACAATATTTACGCAATTTTTTTTTTTTTTGCAATGATTGCTGGCTCTTCAGACAAAACTAGAATAATTCCAGCCGTGAAGAGTTTAAGTTTGACTTTGAAGAACTCGATAATTGACAGGTAGACTTAAGAAATATCAAGGTTTAGTATAATCTGGAGTTCTACGAGTATTTTACGAGTATTTCTGTACTCGTACGAATATTCGTTTTAGCAAAAAAATATAAATGCTGCATCATAAAATTCATAAACTATTTCGGAATGTTAAGTTAGTTACAGATACGTAGAGGAAAATTGGAGAATAAAAATTACAGTATTATTTACAGATTTTTTACAGTAATAAAATGTTTATTATTAGTGGAAGGATGGTACGAGGAAAGGGGAGAAAGGGGAGGGTATGGAACTACCAAGTCATAAAAGTTTAAATAAAAATAAAAACTGGTTTTAGTTTTTAAGAGAATGAAGAATATTTAAGGTTTTAGAGTGAGATAAAATGTATTGTACGTAACTTGCAATGGAACTTGGATCGTGTACAAGATAAAAGCAAAAAAAAAGGTCTCTCACTTCATTAGATTTAGAGATAAAATGTATTGTACGTAACTTGCAATGGAACTTGGTTCGTGTACAAGATAAAAGCAAAAAAAGAAGGTTGCTCACTTCATTAGATTTAGAGATAAAGTGTATTGTACGTAACTTGCAATGGAACTTGGTTCGTGTACAAGATAAAAGCAAAAAAAAAAGGTCTCTCACTTCATTAGATTTAGAGATAAAATGTATTGTACGTAACTTGCAATGGAACTTGGTTCGTGTACAAGATAAAAGCAAAAAAAAAAGGTTGCTCACTTCATTAGATTTAGAGATAAAATGTATTGTACGTAACTTGCAATGAAACTTGGTTCGTGTACAGGATAAAACACTAAAAAAAGGTTGCTCACTTCATTAGATTTAGTTTAAGACTCTAATTTTGTTAATCAATAAGCCGTGCGTATCTCTTTAAATACTCAAACCTTTCGTAGAAATTATTACAATGGATAAAAAAATCGAAATGCAATTTTTTTTGTTTTTAAAACATTTCTCAAAATTGAAAGACATAGTAATGCTTGTTTTCTTAAAGATGTACCATAAAATATGAGCTCTATTTGTTTATGGTTGTCATGCGGTACATACAATATTACCATCAGTATTTATCAGGCCAGAGTGCGCTGGATGAAATGACGGATGAGGTCATTTCCGTTGATTACCATACCATCAACGTAACCATAACATAGCACGATGATGATGATGGCTCCTTTGCTTTGGACCGACCGTGTTAACTGAATCGAAATTGTTGGTAAAACGTTGCTTAATATCGTGCTTCTATTTTAGCTTGAGGTATTTTTTTTTCTTTTCTGCAACAATTAACATGATTTACCAATGAGTAGGTATGAGTATGTATGTATATACGTGATGTACAAGATGTCTATACGAGTACATGCAGACGCCTCCACTTTACAGCTTACCTTGAAGCTTCTTCTTTAATGCATTGGTTTAATGACTTGCAGTATGATCTTCTTCGTCTGCTTCTTCCTCGTCTTCTTCTTCTTCTTCTTCTTCTTTTTCTTTTAATCTTCTTTCTCTTCTTCTCTGCTTGTAATCTACATATGTATCGTATATTAATTTAAATATTATTGAAGTTAAAGTGTTAGAGCAGGGCACATTTTTTTCGAGGGCACTTGTAGTTGTTGCTGCTGCTAGGTTCCACTATACCGTTGGTACAGTGGAGAAGATGGAGACATTGTGGTTTTAAAATCGCAAAAAAATGAGATGAAAGTCAGTTAGTTGAAGAAAAAAGTTATACATAATAACGTTTAAAACTAACCTCAATTTCTATAATCAATATATGTACATATATTGTACAATACATATGTTAGCTACAATAATCAGATCGTATATATTTACACCTAATCCTTTTTTAACCCGTTTTTTTTTACACGATTTTGAAATATAACTCGTTCGACCAAAATAAACTTAGCCGGTTTTTACACATATTTTTTTTTACACGGACAAAAAAAATTTTTGGAATTTTAATTATTTTGCATTTAGCTGTGGCTTGTTGTTTTCTTTTTTTTCTTCATTGATATGAACCGTTTATATTGAAAGTGACCTAAGTCCGTTCATGGTTAAAAAATGCGGTGTTTTTTTTTTTACACGGTAATTTTCTTTTCTTAAGTTTGTTCGCCGGAAAGCATTTACGGACCATTTAGGCCGTTTATGAAAATTATAAGAAAATGAAGTAAGATCGATCAAGTTAAAAAAAATAAATAAATTTATTTTTAAATGCATCTCATACGCAGAAATTATCATTTGTTCCACTGTGCATTTTGTCAAAAAAAATATAAAAAATTGTAGAGAAGACAGTCAGTCATTTTATTATAACTACAAAGTAATTGTAATTACAGAAACTGCAACATTTACAACACTTCCAAAACAACAACAACAACAACAACAACTATAACAACAACTCAAATATAAAAAGATTATATAAAAATTTGAGAAAATAAAAATAATTGCTTCAGTTTCAACAAATCTCAAGAAAAATTTATGAAGCAACAAGAAAAAAAAATTTTGTAGTGAAGGTCAAACATACACACACACAGATACTGATAATAAAAACCGGAGATAAATACATAATGAAAAAAAATTTTTTTAATAATAAATAATAATTATGGATTTCAGAATGGAAAATATTACGATTTACAAAAATTATAAAATTTCAAAAATTATGAAATTTCAAAAATTATAAAATTTGAAAATGCAAAATTTCGAAAAATTATATAAAAATTATCAAGAAATTGAATAGTTTTTAAAAAAAGAATTTTTTTTTGACAAAAGTCATTAAAAAAGTGAATAAAGACGTTCTCATAAGTTGCTGCAATAAAAGGCATCATAAACGTAAATGAGTAAAAATTGCATTGATCCCGCTCGCCACAAGCCCCGCTGCCGCCGCCGCTCCACTCACTCCACTCTTTTCCATTCTTACGTACTTCATCATTCTGCGCCCTTCACAATCAGGCCTTTGCAAACTTTCTGCTGCTGCTGCGCCGCTACCTCTTCTCACTTCTTTCTCAAGTTTTGCGTGACAAATGATTCCGATAATCTGCACTGATGTCGTGTGAGTCGCGCACGACTGATAAGTACCGCGCGATGGCGCCCGGCACTCGCTGGCCCGTTTTGGTGTGGCCCTGCCCTGCCTATCTGGGTGCCACTTGGTGGTACTTGAGGGTAACTTGAAAGTTGGCAACGCCACAACGCCTGCTGCCAACGAAATCGTTTGCGTTTCGAACGTAGCTCGTTTGTCGTTTTTGACGGGCGGAAATTTACGTAGTTGAGGCTGCTGGCGCGACCGCTTTTTTTCCCAGAAATTTCTCAATTTTTTCTCATCTCCCCGCCCTGCTCTCTGCCCCTCCTCTTCGCACGCTTAGGAGCCTCTTTTAGGATCTTGCAATTGCCTCGTAAAAGACTATGAAAAGGGGTCTTTATGGTGGGATGGGGGGGGGGGGGGGAAGGGGGAAGGGTGTTAGAAAAAGGGGTGTTAATACTCGCTAAACGCTGTAGAAAATTTATTTGCAGCAAAGACATTCGAGAAAACTTCGAAAGAATCCTTCCGATAACGAAAAGGAATGGAACCGCCGAAAGAGATGCAGCCGCGTACCGCCTCGTTCGAAGTTTTTTGAGGCGTTAGAAAAATCTCATTAAACTTTGATAATAAGTTTTTCTGTGCAATTTTTTTCTGTGCAAAAAAAGTCTTGCGTCTTTGAATTTTTTCCACCCTTTTCTTTTCCTCAGGTTGCCTTCGAGGAAACATTTAGACCATTTAGACCGTTTAGAGCATTAAATGGAGCAAAAGCGATCGGTATGATGAGGGCCGTAATGCTCTATAATGTTCCATGGTGGTTGCTCATTAATAATTCTTTAGTTTTAGTCTAAATGAGTCTAAAGAGGTGTAAAGTATTAAACGCATGATTGCCTGAGAATGCTACAAATTATTCAATTTATAGGCGAAAGCATTAAAAACGAGCTAAAGATGAGAGAAAAATTTATAATTTTTGGTAAAATCATTAATAATTTTAGTGTAAAGAAGGACTTATTTCGTGTTTTAGAATCATAAGCCCTTAATTTTTTCAGTACAAAATTTAACTTTTGGTCCACTGCAATCCCATAATAGTTGCTGCTACCTACTTTTTTTAAAGAGACGAAGAGAAAAATTTCAAAATTTAAAAATAGGGCCGCTACAAACCTTATCTTATCGGAAGCTCTGAGCAGCCTTTTGCATAATCATCAAAAATAAAACTCGCTTAAAAATTTTTCTCTACCAATTTTCCGCCAAATTCGTACAAATAAATCAGTAAAAGTTGTGAGACTCTTGAGAGATGCGAGATTGTCGTCGTACATTGTACATCGTGATATGTTTTAGTGGTGTTGCCGCCATAAAAGCACAAAATGTCAATTGAAAAAAAAAACTAATACAAAACCAAAATCAACCAACAAATAAAGATAAATGTCCCAAAAAAACCCCTAAAAACCCAAAAAAAAACCCAACAAATAAATCGACAGGAAAAATTCAAATAAATCGCAATAGCATTTAAAATTGTTGTAAGTGTCAAAGCACGAACTGTCACATCGTTCATGAAAAATCTATGGAAAATAAACCAATCTAATAAAAAAATTATGTGCTGTGTAAATTTATATAAATAACAAATAAATAAAATTCGTTTTCCGATTTTCGACAATGTTAGTGATAAAAATCAGTTTATTGACATTGTTGTTTTTTTATTATAAACGACGAGTACTCGAGTACTCATTCATTGTTGTTATGAATTGTTGCTCAACAACTCGACTCGTCTCTTCGGCAACCGCTGCTGATAAATTCACGTAACATGATCTGCTTTTATTTTTTTTGGTGTTTAAATCAGCGTTTGTTGGGCGATTGTGAAGACGACAATGTGAGTCGTTTGGCAACAACGCAGTTATTGAACGAGTATTGAGTATTGAGTATCGAGTGTAACGAGTTGCCTTCTGAAGCACACGAATACATCATTACGTTTATCATTATCAGCAGGGTTGGTATTCGACAAGAATTTTTCGGCCTTGTATGCAGTCTACGTCAAAAACTGTAGAGTACTTTTCTACATGTCGAAAACCTCAACCTTATCGAAAACCTCAAACTTGTCGAAAACTCTTAAACATTCCAGAACACCTAAAGAATGACTCATTCAAATATGGTTTTTTTACTCGCGTGAAATATAGAATCTATCTACATACACATTCTCCAGCTTGTTTATACCCAAAATGCGCGAACCAAAGTGTAAATAATATAGGAAACAAGACAAAACGATAAAATACATGAATATATACATCTCCTCTCTTTCTCTTGTTTCTTCTAATACGAAGAAATGTAATAATAAAAGAATAATAGAGGAAGAGTCATGTGATGACATCAAAATAAGTGACGATCAAGACTCAGCACTTTGAATGAATTAAATACATTGTCATGGTCCCATAAAAGTGTTCCATTTTTTTCACAAAGAAATGACTGGACTCAAAAATAAAATTAAAATTCATGTATTTTACTTCGAAAAATCTTTATAGCGTTCAGGTAAATTTTTCAGAGTTTTCGGCAATTTTGCGTAATTTACTGCAATTTGGTTTGGTAGTCTCGGTAGTGTCGTAGGTATGTATTCGACATGTCGAAAACTCAACAAAGTATTCGACATGATAAGACCAGATTATCAGATATTATTGTTGTCGTTTTTTTCTCCCTATTGTTTTTGTTTTTGTGTTTGTTCACGTTAAAGTTATTACACCATTTAATCCTAATACGATTTTTAAGTAAAATTTCACCCAATGTCGATAAAAAATCGCGTAATATTTCATTAAAACGTTGCGTTAAATTAAATTAAATATTAATTTCTTTTTTTTAGTTTAAGTTTTTATTTAAAATTTCACATGAGGATTAAACTCCTATCATTCTATCGTTTCTCTCATGCAACTTCTTCTGCTGTCCCAATAAAATTTGAGCTGCTTCTGCCTCGTTGCCTTCTTAACCCATTGTAACGTGGCCGGTTGCTGAAAGATTGAACTACGAGTATGTTCAAATTTTGTTGCATTTTATCTGATGTCTTGAGATTACGTCCCTCTGCATGAAATCGGCCCGCTTAAAACACATTTGAACACGCCGTATTGTTCTTCTTCACTTTACCATACGAAAATATGGCGCGATACGAGCATCGTCAACGCTGTCATTGTCACAGCGCTGCAATTGTTGCAATCGTCGCCATCTGCTGTGTCGCCAGGTTTTTTTTAAAATATATTTTTTGTATTTGACATTTTATGTTTGACAGTATGAACGACAGCGCCGACAACGCAGCGCCAAGATAGCGTCGATGTTCGAAATTCTAAATCAACGGCGTAAGTAATACTAAAACCAAAAATCTCAAACAACACCAACAACAACAACAACAGAAGTAAAATAAAAAAAAAGAGCTACAGCAAGAAGAAGAAAAAAACAAAACAGTAACGTTATTTAGAGAGAAGTTGAAGAGAAATCAAAGACAACAAAATAAATGACAATTGCAACAAATGTAAAACAACAAACAGAACAACAATAAAAGTATCAAAAAAGTGCTGCTGGTGTGTGAAAATATTCGCATGGAGTCGTTGCAACCGTATAAAATAAAAATATTAGAGCAAATGCACAGTAGAGCCAAAAAATTAAATAAATAAAATTCTTTCGATAAACAAAAAAAAAAACTATAATTAATGTACGATTATTATACAGCGTAATATACAGCGTTAGTCTGGGTATTATTATATGAAACGATTTTTATGAAGGCATAAAGGATTATATGAATTTTTTTATTATAACAATTATATAATATTTTTGTCATTATAATCAAAATCTCAGTGCGAGCTATAGAACTTCACCATTAAACTGTCACAAAATAACTGTCGTTTCGACTAGAAACAGTTTTGAGTATTAAGGTTTCGATTTTCTTTGGTTTTCGAATTTCAAATTTACCAGAAACCGCTCTTCCCCGTTTGTGGCATGTTAAAAAAGGCGATATTAACTCTGAAAATGTTTTATGATATCCAACAACAACTGAAATTTTGATTAAAAAATATATTAAAGCTAAAATATTTTAAGTTTGTTTCGTGTGTTCCAATCGTTAAGTTACAAGTAACGATTGTTGGCATTTATTATTATTTCGAATATTTTTAGAGCGCACATAATTTTATTTGTTATTTTGTTATATTTAACTTACAATTTTTTTAGTAAGTTCACAATATTTCTAGTAAAATTTTAATTGGGATAATTATTTCGACTATTTTGACATAATATTTTAAAACTTTTTTCCAATTTTTACTATTTTTTCAGTTAATTGACGGTTGCGTTAATTACAATAGCTTTACTACGACGTTTACAGCAAACTTACAGTTTTGTTGTTTATTATTTTTGCAGTTTATTTAAAATTTTCTTGCTTATTATTTACTATATTTAGTGTTAACTTACAGTCTTCAATAATTTCGCTTTATAATGTCACTGGAACTTTTAGTAAAAAGAGCGTTTTTAATGATTTCAAAATTTTTAAACCATTTTATAACGCCTGCAGATTTTTCATTACAAAGCGAGATTATTGATTATTTTTAAAGACTGTAAGTTAACACTAAAAATTGTAAATAATAACCAAGCAAATTGCAAATATACTGCAAAAATAATAACCAACAAAACTTTAAGTTTACTTTAAACGTCGTAGTAAACCTAATGAACGCAACTGTCAATTAACTGAAGAAATAGTAAAAAAAATAGTAATAAATAGTAAATATTAATTTTGTTAATCTTGTCAACATTTATAAAAAATACTCTGTCCCTTTTGTGGTTATTTTTTCGGTATCTTTCAATCGATGTTGTGCACTGAGAAAAATGTTGATTAATTAATAACAATTAATTGGTTGTTTTTAAGATGGTTGCGTTTTATCTTGAGCTTTGAAAACTCTAAATATTTTCGAATATTACGAGTAGCAAATTTTTATATAAAATTCTAAAGCATTTTTTTTTATAGTTCTGCCTACTGTTGAAGCAATTTTCCACTTGTTCTAACGGTTAAGAGCAAAAAAGAGGCCAAAATAGCAACAGCAGCGAGCTGCGTTGAATCGTACCGTTTGGTTGTTGGTAAGTTGGTTTTTTTTGTCACCAGAAATCCAACAAATATCACAATCATTGTCGGTGAGAGAAGCTGCCAGAATGAAAGTCAATTTACAAAAAAAACAAAAAATGAAAAGAAAAATATCAAATAACAACACGTCAAATAACAACAAAGCCAACAAATACAACAACAACAGCAACAAATATGAAATACCACAGAGAAAAAATAATGGCAATAACAATAACAATAACAATATCAATAACAATGAGCAGCAACAAAAACGAGAAAGAGAAAAAACATATGCATTGACTGCTTCGGGCCAAGCATTCTTCTTCTTCTTCTTCATTTTATTGATGCCGCAAAAAAATGCAATAGCATTTAAGACACGTTATGAACACAATTTGGCCTTTACCAATGGCATGCGGATCATTTGCGGATTATTTGCGGAAAACTGAAAATCCCGACGAAACGATCAAACCTGGCGGGCGAGTCGAATAAAGAGAGACAAAAGAGACAGACGGACAGACAGACAAAGACAGACAACGAGGACTGCAAAGAGTTCAGTTGCGTTGCGTTGAGTTGTCGGAAGAAACGAGATAAAGGAGATGAAGGTGATGATCATCAAGAAATAAAGACATTGAAAGACAGACAGACAGACCGACAGACGGCAAATTTAATAGACAAATAATCAAAGCGAGAGAGAGAGAAAGAGACACAGGGCGAGCTGCCACATGGACTAGACTGGACTGGACCGGCCCGACACAACGAAACGATAAATAACCAGGAGGTCAAAGTACACGATCTCGGTTAGATCGATGGAAACAACTCTTTTTCACTAAAGAAAGAAACATTTTTTTGTATTGTAACATTCATTACGAAATTGTTGCTGTATTGAATGATGATTTTCCTGTCAAAATGTATGCTAAGAACTGCCGAGACGTGCCAAAATGAGTTGATTGCTAGCAAAAAAGGTCGTCTGAGACGGAAAACCGAAAACCGAAAACAAAAAGCAACGATTTACGACAGCGTTGATCGACAGAGGGCAAAATATGTGAAAAAAAAACATTTAACAGCTTCATCAAAACACGGAGTTCTTGCATGCTGGCGTGGGCAACAACAATTTCAAATCAAAAAGATTAAAAAAAAAATAATAAAAAAACCACAAAAAAAATGCACAAAAACCGTAGAAACAACGGAAGGAAAAAAAATCAATCAATAAGATACAAAGTACAAAAAAAAAAATATACGAAAAAAAAAATACAAAAAAAAAATACAAAAAAAAAAATTAAAAAAAAAAAAAATTCAAAAAAAAAAAAAATACAAAAAAAAAATTAAAAAAAGAAAATACAAAAAAAAAGGTACGAAAAATTAAAAATTCATGTTCTACAACAGTAAATCATCATGGCTTGAAAGATGGCGCGACCATCTTTTAATTTTTTTTTTTTTTTGTTTTGGCGGCTTTTGCTTGCTTTTTTCTTGCCGTCAAAATGATTGCCAGCGAAGAGAATAATCATAAATGATTTAGCACATGTTTTGTTAATGCAGCAACAACAAAGATGATGTTAATGCTGTTAATGATAATGAAGAGTGAATATAATGATGATAGTAAAGACAATCGTGATAGAGATGTTTGGTACTTTTCTATGGCTAATCTTTCAGCAGATGATGACGATTATGATGATGCTCATGGCGATTGCGATGATAATAGTAATGCTGAATATTGTCAAATCATACTTTATTAGCTTCATTATTATTACTCTTAATGATAATGTTAACGGTTTTGGTTAAATACAAGCATTTTCTAATTGATCAATTAAAAAAAGTAAATTCTTATTGAAATGCATAAAAGCGTTCGTTCGTTCGTTCTTCACCAAAATGTTTTCTTTACTCTTTACTTTTACTGGTCTTCGGATTCTTCTGCCTCTTTTTCTACTTTTGCGTTTTATTCTCTATCTTCTTCTTCTTTTTTTTCCAACGCTTTAGTGCTCCGGTTGGCAGCAGTCGTGACCGACACGTGCTCGCCAAAGTTTTGTGTCTTCTTAAGAAAAAGTTTCAAGTTTTGGTTCAGAGAAAAGAAGAAAGGAAGGAAGGAAGGAAGGAAGGTTAGCAGGATTAGAGCAAAACTTACCTACACTTTATTATATTGTACTACTTGTGTTGACGTTTCACTTTTTCATCCTAAAAATGTCCGAAAATGTCATTTTTGAAAATGTTAGATTTGACTTGGATTAAACCAAGTTTTGACAAACCCTAAATTTTTTGTCCGCTTCTCATTCCGCCTTCATTGTTTTGGTCTGATTGTTTTAAAGGTGGCTGTTGTTGTTGTTGTTGTTGTTGTTGTTCTTACGGCGATAGCTGCTGGTTGAGCTGCTGCTGCTCTTTCTTCTAATGTTATGCCAGGTTGCGATTGTTACACATAAGTTAAAAACCAAAAAAAAAAAACAACAAGAACAGCCCGTAAGAAACCTACACCAAAAAAAAAAAAAAACAACCACCAAAAACCTTTTTTAAGAAACTTCATTAATTGTAATTTTCAATATGCTGAATTTTATGTTGTTGTCATTAAACTGTTTTCATTATTACAGTTGTTTGTTGTTGTTGTTGTTCTTGTTGTTGTGATTGTTGTTGTTTTTGTTGGTTTCCTCTGTATACCGAAATTAAAACATCCAACGCTGTTGGAAGCAAACCATGATCCATCAATCGATCAATATGTTCGCTGCACCCTCTCATAATAGCTTTTGTTGTTAGTTAGGGTTGTTGTTGTTGTTGTTGTTGTTGCTTTTCTGAAGCGTCATCGTTTTTGGGTTTTTGTGTGTGTGTGTGTTTTTTTTTGCAATCAAAACATACTTTCAATGTGTCGTCTCGTCGTCATTTAAAGTACGATCGACTCGAGTACTTGAGTATGTATGAATGATACTCGCTGCCGCTGATTACTTAGCATTTTTTCTCCTTTGAATATTCTCTTGTGAATGTCAATAATTTTATTTCAATGAGCTTCATTAAATTAATGTACGAGTGTATGTAAGTTATTTGAGCTGACTGACAATTACAAAAGTTGTCGATATTGTTTTTGGTTTTTCGTTGAAAATCATATTCTCCTTTATTGCATTCGGAATTCGTTGAATATCTTATCATACATTCGATTCACCTACTCTTTATTTCACTCTTTACCGGAAATCCTGCAGTTTATAGCGGACCCCGTATTATGCCCTCGGGGTTAACGCTACACCCTTGTCAAGGTTTCGGGGTTTTTAAGGGACTTTTGAGGGTTTTTGCAAGATTTTTAAGACTTTTTAAGAGTTCTTAAGAGTTTTTTCTAATGGCCTCTTAAAGTTTTAATGCTTTTCAGAGAGATTTTAGAGGCCTTAAGGAGTTTTGGGGGGCTTTTAAGGTTATTTAAGAGGTTTTTAAGGGGTTTTTAATGGGTTTTGAGGGATTTATCAAAGGCCTTTAAGGTAGGATTTTTTAGTCGAAGCGAGAGTAGAGAATGAAAAATGCTTTTCTGTTAAGAATTTCTTGAAATTATTTTCATTTAAGGTTTTATTGAATGATTTAGACATGGACAATTTTTTTTTTTCTAATATAGAAAGAAGCATCTCGTTTGTATAAAGAACTTGATACAATTCCGGAAATGTATATGAGAGTATCGTGACGGAGGCATATGTTCTCAGTTACAAAAGATTTAAGGGTTTTTAAGGGATTTTTAGAGGTTTTGGGTAGATTTTCAAAACTTTTTAAGAGTTCTAAATAGTTTTTTAAGGGGCCATTCGAATTTTAATGCTTTTCAGAGGGATTTTAGGAGCCTTGAGGGGTGTTTATTGGATTTCTAAGGGTTTTTAATGGATTTTGAGAGATTTTCGAATATTTTTATGATAGAATTCAGAATTTTTAGTCGAAGCTAGAGGTAGAGAATGAAAAAAGTTTGAGAACATGCCAGACTTTTTTTACTCAAGACGAGATTCAGCACGAGATGTAACCGACTTTTTTCGTTCGTCACAGAAGCGGAGAATGAAATCGCCTAAATCTTGTAAATCTTGCATCAATCCTTGAGGTTGACTCTACCAGCATTAAGTTAAGTAAAAATGTCACAAGCTGTAAAAAATTTCTTTCAAAAAGGTTTTTAAACCTTTTCGAGAAGATTAATTAAAAGAGATGGATTTTGCGCCCAAACGTCTTTCATTGTCATTCCTTCTTCTCCTCTCTATCTTCATTCTTAATCATCTCATAATTTCTTAATGATTAACAAATTATCTTAATTGAATAAACGTAGTACATACATACATATATCAAAGTTCTCCATCTGTCTGTCTGTCTGTCTGTACATGCCTCAATTTTTTAGTCGTTGTACGATCACATTGTACAACTAGGTTGTAATGATGCCTATAATGTTTGTTGTTATTCGTTTGTTGTTTTTGTAATATTTTCGTATTTATTATAACGGCTGTGGTTATTGTTATAGACGTCGTTGTTGTTCTTGTGGTCGTTGTTGTTATGATTATACATATTTGTTATGGTCGTTGTTGTTGTTGTTGTTGTTGTTGTTGTTATGGTCGTTCTTGTTGCTGCACGTTCTTGTTGTTATTGTTTTTCCGGTGGCTGTGAAGTTGGCCTTTAAAAGCTACTGCACACAAAAACACAACAAAAAAAACCAGCTCTACCATTTCTTGAAGCGTTTTTGTTGTTGTTGTTGTTGTTGTACTTGTAATGATTGTGCTTGGCGATGCGCTAATGCGCTTCATTGTTGTTATTATTGTTGTTATTATTATTGTTGTTGTTGTTGTTGTTGTTGTTGTTACCGTTTTCAACCTGTCTTATTGTAAAAAATTTTTGTTTTCGTCGGTTTATTTTTTTTTTTTTTTTTTTGGTTGGTCTAAAGAATGTTGCTCGATTTCGTCTCTTCCTTTTGGCAGACAAGTTTTTTTGCTCTGACTTGAAAGGCTTTACTAGAATTTCGTTGGCGTGCTGTTGTTGTTGTTGTTGTTGTTGTTGTTGCTGCCTTATTACGGTTTCACTTGGTTGAATTGAGCTCAGTGTTCAATTCATTTTGAGAGTACGAATATTTGCAAAATATGTATATTCTCTGTAGCAGAGTACTTTTTTCTCTGTCTTTTTTTGCCAAGTTTAGTTCTACATTTTTGTTTCGTTTCCTTTTTTTTTGGAGAACGAATTTCTTTGATCTGTTGCATGCATAAAGAATAAATTATTTTTTTCGCAATGTTTTTTTTGTGCTGCATTTTCTTAAAGCGGCACGTATGGAAAAAAATTCTTTATTTCGAGACTTAAAGACTTAAAAGAGTTTATCGTTGCACTAAGCGTTAAATATTTGGGCTTTAAAGTTATATTAAGTTATGTTAAGTCGTACGAACTTTTGGCGAATTGTGTTCGCCAAATGTTTTCACCATTTTTGTAGTGAATTTTCACTATTAAAATACATTGCACGAATGTATATTGAGTCATATCAAAAAACCTCCTAGATTTTAGTTATCAACTGACATCATCATGACAGCTAAATGTTGACGTTTTAAAAGTGCAGCCGAATTGCAAATGACACCTCTTGTTAAAAGATCTTATACTTCTCTTTTTTTATGAAGATTTTGCATTAAATTCGAGGTAATTTTTAAGAAACTTTTCACTGTAATTTATTTTGCGCTTCAGAAAGGGTTCATAGTGTTACCTTTCCATATAAAATTCCATCCGTTTTTTTTTGTTCTCTTTCTTTGACCGAAGCTGGAGAAAAATTGTTTTTTTTGAAATTGTTTCCTTTGAAAAAATGTCTGCAATGCTTACTATTTTTGTTGATCACCAGCCAGACTTATCTCACTCCCAGCATCCGCCCTCCCCCCCTCCCCAGCTTTCTTCACATTTACATTTTTTGTTATATACTTTTCTGGTTTTTCCTCCCTCTTTTTTTTGCGTTTGGTGTCCCTTTCGCAATTCTTAGTATACCACCTTTTTACTCCCTTTTTCCCGCTTCATTTTCTTCTTCTTCTTCCTTATCTTCTTTATCAACATTTACCTCAAATAATACTCTGTTATGGCTTAATCTTGTGAAACGCTAAAAGAAACGATTTTAACGAGACGAAAAGAAAACGCAAATAAAAGCAAAACAAAAGAGCGATAACACGCTCCGATTCCATTCGGTTCGGTTTGGGTTTGGGTTGTTGTAATGAGGTGCGATTTAAATAGAATTTCTTCATTTTCTTAATTGTTTGCCGCCAGAAGAACGTCCGGCACGTCCTGACTTTTCGCCATTTTTGCCTTTTTTTTTGGTTTAATTTTATTCAACGTAGTATACTTTAATGAAGCTGCCTCTTTCAAACAGTTGTGGTTTTTTCCAAGCTACCAAGCAACACTCTAACCGTTAGACACCCAACGACAAACGATCAGCGAACACCGACCATGGACCAACGACCACCGACCAACGACCACCATCTCTGTCCGTCCGTTCGTTGAGGTTCCTTCATGAAATTGCATTTTAAATTAAAATGTCATAATTTTTGGGATCATTAAGTGGATGATGGTGGAAAGTGCGCCTGCAGTCGACAGAGGACCGTCCCATTCGTTCTCCAAAGAACACCACCACCTTGATACCTTTCATGCGATGCGGTGTGTGCGGCGAGAAGGTGTGTCGGTCGTCTCTCGAAGATTCTTAAGCAAATAGTGCTTAATTTTAGCACGAAAGGAAGAGACTGAAGTTAGAGAAGTGTAAAAGCATTTAAAACTCTTGCAGTGCCTTAGAGAGAGAGAGAGAGAGAGAGAGAGGGAGGTTAAAAGAAATAGAAAGGAATGGTATCAAGATTTGAAATTAATGGTAAAAAGAAGGGGGCCACTGATGGGGTCAAAGAGTCTACCGAGACAAAGAGTACAATGCTTCAAGTCTCCAACATTTTGTTGTATTAAAAGTGTAGCATAATTTTAGGATTAACAAGCAATGATTTTTGGTAAATAATGAAGAAGAAAAGGTAAAGAGAAAGAAAATTTAATTAGGACAAATTAGACAGAGAAAATGCTAACATTCTCCGTTGTTATAACATTTCATTAAAACGAAAAAAAAGAAGACAGAAAAAGTTTTAAAGAGAGGAACAGAGAGAGAGAGAGAGAGAGAGAGAGGAAGAGGAAGAGATATGTATATCTGGAAAGCGAGAGAGACTGCGAATTACCAGAAATAATGAGAACACGTCATGACAACTTATTGAGACTTCATTGACAGCTGTATGTACTATATTTCATTTTTTGACAGCTCACTCGTGTTTTCTGCTATTTCTACAACTTCTCTTCAACCATTCTCGTCCCGTTCTTCTTCTTCTTCTTCTTCATTTTTTCACGTTATTAAAGTCACAATTTCAACACATTTCATACGAATCTAACTTAACTTATTTTCGCTTTTTGCCTCAGAATCACGTAAATCTTGCTCTGAGAAAAGCAAGAAACAGTCCATCGGACACACACACACACATTCTCATACCAATAACGTGTCATCCCTCTCACTCTCACCATCCCTTCCACCCTACACAATCAGTCTTATCTCTTGCATTTCGTATTTATCCAAACAGTAGCCGGCAAACACGCACCTCTTGCTGTCATTTTCTGCTTCTCCTTCTCAGTCTCTCCTTCTCGGTCTCCCCCTCTCTCTCTTTGTCACTCTTTACACGTCAAATTCATAAACTTCATCTGTCATTGAGGTCACGTCAAATATTGAATTTTCGCCATGGTTTTCTCTAATAAGGACTCGAAAAACCATCAAAATCGTATCATTTTGTGTTTCGTTTCGGGCGAGAGTGCATGTGTGTGTGTGTGTGTGTGTGTGCGTGTATTGTATCGTGTATATGTTATGTATGTATTTATGAATTTATGACGACTTTTCTTGAAGAAATCATAAACGAATCACGCATGACAATTTACCAGCGCGTGCATGAATTGTGTCGAAAATCAACGCGAATACAAATCGGCGCTGAATGAATGATATAAGACAAATTTTAAACAAAACAAGTTTGAAAAGTACGTAAAAACAAAGAGAATGAGCATATAAACTGAAAGTTCTGAAAGTCTTCTAAGCATGCATGAGTTTTCGTCACTGATTCATTAACCTCTAGATACCAAACAATTTGAAATGTATTGAAATGTCTCTTGTAATGTCTCTTCTCCATAGTTTTAAGAAAAATATCTTCTACATTTTAATTGGTTTTAATAAAAGCTACATAAAACTGAAAAATTACTGAAGTAATTTGAGAAACCATTAATAAACCAATAAATATAAAAATGTAACAATTAAATTGTTAATAATTATTAACTGTAAAGTGTTTCTTGTAACTCGATATGAATTTAGATTTATATAAAAAGTTATAGAAATGATAGATTATGCTGGAAATTTAAATTTTAGCAAGTTGTGTTCATGGCAAATACAATAAAACTTCAGCAGCATTAACAAGAACAAGAACATCAAGTGTTTTATGATTCGGCAAAAATCTTCTAATCTTCGACTTCTAGGATTAGTCGACTGGACAAAAATTGAAATCGAATAGCTTAGAGAAAAACAAAAGAACTATAGAAAAACGTGCTATCGATCTCAGAATGCATAAAAAAATCTCATATTAATATGATAAATTATTAAATATTGACAACGTTGATAAAAATCGTGTCGGTTTTTAATATTTCGCCTGTTTTCGATGTCAATAGAAATAAAACAAAAACCTATTAAATAAAAAGCACCATTTAATTTTATTTCCATTAATTTAGTGAACTCTTTAATTCTTGTAATGAGTTTTGAAAATATATCTAAAAGGAAAATTTCATAAAAGGGATGTTTGTTCATTTGTTCTTTTTTTTCTGTTTTGTGACAACTTTTAGATGACAGCGTTTTAATTTAATCCATAACCGCATTCAATTAAGCTAGAAAACGATTAAAATATTTCTGAATTGTAATGAGTTGAAGGTGAAGCGGAGCTCTGTAAATACTAAATCCGGCAGTACCAAAAATTCTTTCATCACAAATCGTTCACGAATCAGTGACGATAAGTCATGCATGGGAATTTTCAAAAACTAGCGTATGATTTTATATTACTCTCTATAGTTGTTAATTTTTAGATTTTTTACAATAATTTATGTTTGCTAATTTAATGCCTCTTTTTCTAAAAAAAATATAAAATTTTTATTTAGACCAAAAATGTTTTTTTTTTCAATTTTTTATTTTATTTCAATTTTACTGTCGCTATTTGTGGCGCCCGTTTTAATAATTAAATTAAGCCTCGAAATGCAGAGAAGCGTAATTTAAATTGTATTGCAAATTCTTGTACAAATATACAATAAATATTTTTCGTTGTCATCCCAAAACAACTGAAAACAACAACAACAACAACAACAATGGCAGTGTTTTGTTTATGTTTGAAAATTGTTTTATTATTCACATGAAGTGATGCGAATTAATTTAATTTGCAAATATAAAAACGGTCTTTACGCAACTAAAATTAATTGCAAAATTTTCAGTAAAAAAGTTTCAATTTTTTACTTTTTTTTTCAAATTAGTTGTATGTGGGTTAAAGTTGAAAATATATGGCACCATTTCAGACAACCCTTGAAACATTCAAGATGTCTTCAAACAAGCTTTCGAGACGTCTCATGTAGCTCTCCATCATCAACCAAATTTATTCAATTAATTGCTGCAATAATTACTTTAACCATTTCGTTAATTTCGTCTACTGCCTACGCATTTTTGTAAAAAAATTCATTGAATATCGATAACTTTTTACTACTTCTGAAGATAAAAATATAGATTTCTGGTTTCTTTTTGTACTTTAATTGCTTGGTTTTGGTTTATTTCTTTATTAACACAATCAATAAAACTGTTGAGCGCAATCAAATTGTCGGCAGTCGCAGCGAAATTGAATTTAATGAGGTGAAGTGAAGTGAGGTGAACTTTTCGATAATCACTCGCTGAACTGTCGATTTTAATTGCTAATCGTGGTTTTTATTTTCTGACAGTTTTCCGTTTGGCGATTGTCGATTACTGCTTGATGGCAAATTTACATACAACCACGCAATCGCTTTGTCGCCTTCAATGGAATTTATGTATGGTTAATGAGATATACTCGTATTGAGATTACATCGCAGGTACTGTTGCTGTTGTTGTTGTTGTTGTTGTTCCAGTTGTCATAGAATTTTATATTTATGCACATACAATTTTACGAGTTATGCGAATTTGTTGGTTTTTTTAATTGTTTGAATAGTATTGCACAATATAACAGTCACATTGTATGATTTCCGAAAAGTTTAATTAACTGTAGTTTATAAAAAATTAAAGAGAAAAAAATTCTCCAAAAATTTTTATAGTTTAAAATTTTAAAAAATTTTAAATAAAAATTTTAAAAAGTTTAAAAATGTATATACATACGTATTGTAACTAATTTTTGGAAGCTTTTTATTAAAGAGCTGGTAAATACTTACGTAAATCAATACGCATCATGTCAATGACGCTCTTGAATATACATATATCATGGTTTTATAAATTAAAAAGTCATCTAAATTCCGGGATACCAAAAAGACCAAATCAATTGAAAACTTAGCGATAATACTTTTTAAACTTTCTGAAACTTAAATTACGTGAAAAGCGTACGCTTACGACGGACGGCTTAGTAAATAAATATTATATGACATACACTTTCTCTGAAATTCTCGACATGTTAATGTCATAAAAATACAACGTCAAATTTTCAAAATTCTTGAGAAATATAGATCATGTAATCAATATTGAGGAATTTTTTATCATTATATTATATATCTTATATTTATTATACATATTTTATTATATTTTATTTTATTTAATTTTATTTTATATGATATTTTATTATTATTTTTATTATTTTTTTATTTTATTATTTTATTTTTATTATTATAATTATATATGCAAAGATTTAAATGAGACAAATTTTACTATAAGCTTTACAGTCACATTTACAGATGTCGATATCTCCTAAACTTGAAGTGTAGAGACTTTGATCTTGGATTCGGATTTCGCATACGAGCATCTACCTTCAGAAAAGTCTTTGAAGTCGATTTCTGAAGGTTCTGAAAATCGTTTCGTAAAATTTTCGATTGAATATTCATGCGATATAATCTTGATTTTTTTCTTAAGTTTTTATAACTTAAACATGACGACAAATATTGTCAATACACACTATCTTTAGTCACAAAATATAGTTTTATTTTTTCAATGAAATTGCTTTGTTATTGTTGCAATGTTGTGCATAAATGACATGTAACTATTATATCATTTTTTTATATTGTCATATTTTACGATATCTTCTCGCATGCACTTAATTATATTTGTTTTCTCTGTAATTCTTTTTAAACAGTGTTAATTAGATTTGTCATAAATTGCATTTGATAAAGATGCATTTGATTTTATTGATGATAGAAATCACATTAAAGAAGTATAATCATCATCGTCATCATCATGAAAACGTTATAAAATGTTACAATGTATAGTAAGTAAAAAAAAACAAAATAAAAGGTAGTATCGTACAATGTTTTTGTTTTGCCAGAAGGACTAATTACTAAAAAGTAGTTGTTGTTGTTGTTATTGTATGTTTTGAATAATACGATAGTGACAGTTTAACGATTGTATCTTTTGAATATTCATGAGTCTATGGATAGAATCTGTGATGACTGAGCATTCGCTCTAGCGTTTGATGTTAAATCGTAATCTGTTTATGCCAACCCGAACTATAAAATTATCGTAATATATAGAAAAAATTAAAAAAAAATTTTTTTGTAAATTTTTAGTATTTTAGTAAATAAATTTAACTGAAATAATTAAATAAATTTCACTATTTAAAATATGTTCAGATTACCTTCATTAGTTTTAGAATATTAAAAGAATTACGCAGTTTGAGTTTTTTTGTTTTTATTATTATTAGAATTTTTTTTTATTATTTTTATAAATTTGATTGTTAAATGAATTAATTTTTGAGCTGGTTAATTAAAATTAAAATAAAAGAAATGCATAAGTAAATTTACAAATTATTTTAATAAAAGATAAGATGATTATGAGCTTAAAGAAATAAATAAAATTCTATTTATATTGAATTTGTTGCAATACAAATAAAACCAAAAAAAAATTTTCTGTCAAAATTTAACATAAATTTTTGTCTCTAAAAGAAAAAAACAACATTATTACAAACAAAAGTAAAAATAAAAATGCCCAAAAGATGGCATTGAAAAAAGGGCGCGGGCACTCCGGATATCCGCAGCCGAACCGCTCAATGTCCGGACTCGAAACTGACATCAGCATGGAAGCCCGTATTATCCGCATGGTAGATGACATTCTGCACACGTCCGTCCGGCAATAAAATGTGATACTGGCCACGCGTTACGCCGTCTAGATCGCGATTCTGCTTGTGGCCAAAATCGTTGCCGCTATTAAAATCACGAATGCGGTAGCCGAATGCATACTTTGAGGCGTACTGCAGCTGTGATGGTGAGTTAGGAAGAGAGAGGGAGAGAAAATCAGTGACAATGACAAAGGGTTTACAATTTAGAGAGAGTAAGAAAGAGGTTAAATAGTGATGAGAATAAAAGAAGAAGCCTGAATGCCTGAATTTTTATACTCGAAAACAATTTAATTATATATATATCGTATTTATAATGTTAAATTTAAATGTTAAAATTATTTAATACCGACATAAAAGATGGCGCAACCGTTATATAATTTAAAAATTAATATACATACATATATACATATTGTATATAAAAAGAGTACATATTTTGGGTTAAATTATGAAAGAGCATTTCCAATAAATAAAAGCTCTTTGATAATTTAACCCATTGTTGTTGTTTTTTTAATTTGTTATTTGTTGGTGTCGTTTATTAATATTTATTGTTATTGTTATTCTTATTATTCTTACTATTGTCATTTCAATTGCATTTCGATTCTTATATAATTACGTTTTGTCGGTTGGTTTTTTTGTCTCTTTTTCTTTTGTACTCCTACCAATCTTTTATTTCATTCCATTCATTGATTGATTTTCATTGTTCGCGGTGAATGAACGTACGAATGAACTCGTGGCTTCATTCTGCTGTTGTTGTTGTTGTTTTCGTGTTTGTAGCTGCGTGCGAGCGTGTTAATTATTTGTCCAACAATCAGTTTATTGCATTCGCATTTATTTGGAGAACACACTACGGCACGGCGCCTTTGTTCGTTCGTCCTTTATCAGTTTTATACAATGACAAATCAATTATTTTTCCGTACTTTTCATAAAAGATTTTGACATATACTCGTATGTATGTATGTATGTATGTAGGTATGTATGTATATTTCTTTTTGTGATGGGTGTCGCCTGAAGCTTTAAAGAGCAATTGAAATTGATTTAATCGTTCAATTGAAGGCTGAAAATACTCGCAATTTGATTGTCAATGGAAACTTAATATAATTTGATTTAAGCCGTTTGTTTGTTTTTGCTGTTGTTGTTGTTATAAATTGTTATAATTAAGTGGTAATTATAGCGGTAATCTTATTATCATAAAATAATTGCAAAAGTTGAAAAAAACACATAGTTAACGATCATAGAACTCTCTGGAAACTGAGTTTAATACTTTAAAAATTCTGTACAGGACCTTCCTAAAACTGCTAAAAAGAAAATGGATAAAGCAAGTCCCTTTTCTCACAACACTCCAACTATTCGTTAAGTGCACAAACCATGCATTCCAATCCAGCCAGAGCACAAACCGTTTACTCACATCAACCAAATCGCTATTAGTAATTGCACAAACCATCCATTTATGACACAAGCCATGCATTGACGGCATACACCATCATCCACTGCCTTCAAACAAATTGTCTAATCTCGTACTCGAATAGCATCAACGTCTCAAACTAGGCCCAATTTCGGATTAAACAGAATTCCTTCATTTTCGGACGCAAGTGTTTTTTATATACGATCTATATACGAATATAAAGCGTCTACTTATAACACTGCTATCGCTTCCAATCATGGTCTAAACCGTCTACCCATGTGTAAACCATGTTGGCCCAACCAACCTCGCACGTGTCAAATTCACGTCCGTCCATGTCATATCATTCATCAGTCAAGACACAAACCCTGCAACCTTTATTCGTTCTACCACCATCCTCCCATGACATAAACCAGGTAGAAAAATAGACCGATGAACAAACGAACGAACCGACAACCAAACAAAAGTGAGAGATTGGCATACAGATCAAAATATTAAAGCAAAAAGACAGACAGACAGAGAGAGAGAGAGACAACAAACATGGACAGCTACACATTCTGATAGAGTTGCCAGATTATTATTGCACTGTCACTGTCAACAGCAATAACTGATGCAGTGAGCAAAAAAAAAGAAAACCTACTCAAGAATAAGCAGCAATTTCCATTCGATGGTCACGAAGTAAGCACGAATCAAGATAAATTGAGAGACAACGACGAGGAAATGCATTGCGAAACATAAAGCTACACGAAGATTCGTGAAGCATCGAGAGCGAATGAGATTTACTCTTAATATTCGAAGTGGCAAAAAATGGCACATGGAGTAAACAAAATAAACAAAAACGAAAAACGAAACGAAAAAAAATTATAATAAAATACAAACAATATAAATGAAACGTATAAAAAGCGGAAACGGAAGTTGAAAGAAAATTGTTGAAGTGAAATGAAATGAAATGAAATGAAGTGCATCATCATCAACAACATCGACATCAACATCAGCATCATAATCAGCAGCTTGGCGTTTTAACACGTCTGCGTTAATGCAAAGCGTGACCGGACAACGTGATAAACATGACGTGGATGAGGTGGAGTAAAGGAACTATACTAACAACAACAACAACAACAACAACAACAACAACAACCAACTATAATAGCAATCGTATAACAATAAGAAAAATGTGGCAGCAGCTCAATATATACTCGTTTGCTATAACGTCTCCGTATAACGAGAAAAAAAAACCGCGAGAACAACATCAGCAACAACAACAACAACAACAACAACAACGAAAAAACACAACAAGAATAACATAATTAATACTAATGACAACAAAACCATGGTGAAAACAACACCATTTTCTGACACCAAATCAGTCATCGTTCGAACAACAAACAACAAATAGCAACACCAACAACAACCTTGTAGGTAAACACCGTAAAAGATGGATAAAAACAAATAAAAAATCATCGCAGCAGCAGCCAAAGCAAGAGATCATAAGAATAAACAGCTGAGAGAAAAGATGAAGTAAATAAGTACGAAGTTGGCGGCGATTAAGGTCCAAAGTTATAAAAACATGAACATGACAAACAACATTTGACAAGGAAATAACTAACGCAATAGAATACAAGAAGAAGAAGAAGAAGAAGAAGAAGAAGAAGAAGAAGAAGAAGAAGAAGAAGAAGAAGAAGAATATGAAAGTATGGAAGAAGTTAAAACAACAAGTTTTAACAATAATCGCACTTAAAATGAGTTTAAGTTTCATTAGAAACTCTATCTCTAGAGTTAGAATCTTAATCTCTGGTTAGTTGGCTTAAGATAATCATCAATTAATTAACAATTAATTAAGCCGAAAAAAATATCATCAATTAAATAACAAATTAAGCTTCGTAGACAAACCAATATTTCTTTCCATCGTAAGAAGACTTATCAGAGCAATTTTTACCAGAAAAAAAATGAGTAAGATTGCGACGCATTTTGTCGAAATTGTCGAAACTGTTAAAAAATTTAAATATTTAAAACATTAAGTCAAAACATTGACATCCACAAAGCTTAGCAAAGACACCAACCGCAAGCGGTGAAACAAAACAGAAGCGAAGCAACGTTTCAAAAGAAGAATAAATAATGTTTTGAAAAAGCTACTCGTAAATGAAAAAGTCAAACGATAAAGCCCAAGAAATGGCGGGCGGGGCTTTATATTTCTCAAACGGTTTTAAATTACTTTTTGAATAAGCGGAAAAAAAAATGCTTTCTCTCTCTCGTTTGACACTGACACGAAAATCTTTTCGTAATCTTAACATGAAATGCATTTTTCGAAATGTTTTTTTATATATTTTTTTTGTTGTTATTGTTGTTATGCTCGGAATCTGGCAATAAGAATTGTGCAATCATTCCCATTGTAACAACAACAACAACAACACTAACGCCACTAAAATAAACAATGACAATAATAATAACATAAAATAGCAACAACAAAAGAGCTACAACAACCAAAGTTGCGTACAAAATCTACAGCAAATGTTGACAAGGAATTTTCTAGGATTCTTTTTGCAATTTGAATTGGTTAAGTGTGAATGACAGCAAGTTAAATGGAAAGGGGAAGAGGAGGAAGAAGAAGAAGAAGAAGGAGAAGGAGAGACAAACATACATTCGCACAAGCAAAGTGGCATATGTCACAATGTATCCTGCGAACGCCATAAACTCGTAGTCGCTGTAGTTGATGTCTTGAAGAAAACATACACGAATCATGCCTGACATTTTACTACCCGTGCATGAAACGTGCCGACTTTTATGCAACAAATCGCCAATGATTATTTGTCGTACAAAGACAGACTGCTCAGAGAACTGTCGTTAAAGACAGAAATACAGACCGATGCAGGAATTGTCGTCACGATTATTGAAACGTAGACCGATGAAGGTCTACATTCTTAACGACAATTAAAAAGGTACGATCGATCACACGAACTTCTATTAACTGAGTCTTGAGATAAATATATAAAATCTTATGTAATTTAATATCGCTTTTTAAAAAAACGAACGAATCAAAAAATTCGCAATTAAGAGAATGATGTTGAATGAATATTCTAAAATCATAGTCTTTCAAAACGCAGTTCGAGTTCCTGAGTTATCGTCAAGGATTCATGAGCGACATGTCATTGATGAAATTTGTTGGTACTGCTGAGAAAGTAACAAATAAATACAACAACAACAACAACAACACCGACAACACCAATAAAATGCCAAGAATTTAATATGTTTTGCACATTTTATTGCATACTTTTGCAGAGAGCAGCAGTAAGTAACAGACGCAAGATAAACAACAACAACGGCAACGGCAACGGCAACAGTAACGGCAACAGTAACGGCAATAAAATTATACTATAAGCCTTTTTCACAAAAAGTAAAACAAAAAGCTGCAAAATGAAACAACAGCAACAACAACAAATACGAGTATGATGCCATCAGTATGTCAAAACGTTAAAGTTCTTGGGTCTAATTTGACCGGGCTCAAGTGAGGCCGAGAGTGTTGGGAGAAGGTATTTACTAAGATGAAATTGAAAGCATCGGAGTCTTCTTTAAAGACAATTAGCTAGATAATTACAACAACTGTTCTCGAACTGCTAAAGATCCTTACTTCATTTATTAATCCACTGACGGAGTTATGAACGATATTAGCGTTAATTTTACTGTCGTTTTCTTCTCACTTTCAATTCTGCATTGTGTCCTTAATGTAATCGTCCATAACTCTTTCTTTTTATTATTGATTTTCATGCTTTACGTAGGCCGGGAAAGGTTAAATATTTAACTTTAAGGAAACACTGTACAAAAAATTATATCTTTAGTTAAGTAATTATTAAAAAATTATCTTAAAAGAGCTCTGTTAGGATAATCTTCTTATTAAATAGTTTTTAATCTTCATAGTAAATCATTTTAATCTTAAAATCCTAAAAATCTTAAAAGGAAGGAGAAATAAATGTGCATATGGATCGTGTATTGTTGTTGTTGTTATTGTTGTTTGTCGTTGACATTTAGAATGATGATCAAAGGCCGTATTTTTTTTGCGTTACGTTACGTTACGTTTGACGTTTGTTTTATTAATTAACAACAGCAACTTGTTAGCAACAGCTAAAGCTAAAAAATGCAAGAAACCAGAAAATAAAAAAAAAATGAAAACAGAAGAAGCAAAACAGGAAGAAAAAGCAGAAGAAGAAGAAGAAGAGGTTTTTCAAATAGCTGCAGGTTTCATCCGCATTGCAGACATCTTTCACAGATGGTTTTTGTTGCTGGTTATCGTTATCGTTTGTTGGTATTGTTGTTGTTGTTGTTGTTGCTGTTGTTGCTTGGAAGCAAACCATTCAGGTGATACACATACATACATACATACATACATACATACATACACGTTAAGGTAAATGGAAGCATTTTAATTGAAATCTTCTGGTCGCTCTAGCAATTACCATCACAATCTGCATCACCATCTAATTCTCATGCTTATACTCATCCTCATTCTCATCTACATTCTCATCAGCAACGGTCGGTGTTGCCAATGCGGGCGATCATCTTTGGTTGGTTATTTTGTTAATTAATCTTGGCATTTATTGCATTTTTTTCTCGTGTGCGCTGCGGCATGTTCTTTGGTCAATTTTCAAACATGCCAAAAAGTATACAATGAAATTTTTTCATGCAAGAAAAATTGCATAAAGATTGCTTGCGATTGGTTGCGAATTGTTTTTAACCCTTTTGTTGCGCAAACATAGTTTATTAATATGTTTTTCATAGTTTAGAGGTTAAAACGATAAAGAAAGATAGAAAAAATAAACGGAAACCAGCAGGCATGTCATAAATTTTCTACGTTTAGTATTTTCTAACGTTTTTTATCAGATTTATCAGAGGCAAAAAATCTTTTTAAAACATGGTAACTACGAATACAACAAGTATTGTTAGAAGAACCACAGAGAAAGGAAGGAAAATGAAGCCACTAAAGGTGAAAAAGGTGAAAACGGGGGAAAAAAAATTAAATTAATATTTGCTGTAAGCATTCGTTTTTTATGAAAGGTGTTCTGTTAAACATTTTTTAGCACATGCCGGTTTTTCACATTCATTCTTTGTTTATCCTCCCGTTTACACAAAGGCTTTTTTCATAGACTTTAATTAATTTCTTTGAAGTTGTTCAACTTCACTTCAAGTTGTTTAACTCGTGGCTAAAGTTGATGAGTTGTAAACAACATGGTCAAAAAATCAACAGCAACTACACAATTATGATATACTCGTATAAGAAAAAATGTTCCTTTTTTTTTGCTATGAAAAATCTTAGTAATGTCTTCACTATAGCGGCAGTCATTAAAATAACAAATCCTTAATGAATCGGTGACGAAATCTCGTAAATAATGTGGCTCTGAAACTACCATAATTTTATTTTGTTCTCAACAACTAACAGAACATAGTTGTTCATGCGTTGATAAATAGCATTAATTTTTTAATATAAATTAGTTTTTAGACAATAAAAGTAAAATACTTTAGTTATAATGACAATTCTTTCAATCGTCATTCATTAATTGACGAAAATTCTGTCATCAGTCGTAAATATGATTCAAGAACGATGATGAAATGTCATGCATGATTCGTTGTTTGTTTTTTTTTTTTTAAAGTAAATAGCATTAATTTTCATAGAAATAAGTTTTTAGACAATAAAAGTAAAATATTTTAGTTAGATAATAAAGACAAATAAAGACAAGTCAATATGATTCAAGAGCAATGATGAAATGTCATGCATGATTTGTTATTGGTTTTATTTTTTAAAGACATGAAATGAACTGCAGGGACTGTTCTTATTCTCGCTGTTGTTGTTGTGTTGTTGTTATTATTACTGTTATGGTTGGTAACTGCTATTATTGCTACTGACTGCTAGTGACTGCGACTGTTATTTTTGGCCTGAAGCCTTTGAACGCTTCTGGCTGTTGTCGCATTTGTCGGCGTCATTAATTAAGAAGCGTCAGCAAAATAGCTACAACATAAACAAACAAACAACACCAGCAACAACAACACCACCAGCAGCAACAACAACAACGCCAACAAAAAGCGGTGCTGCTGAAAAATGTAAGAGCTCGGAGAGAGTTAGTAATTTTTCTTATATAAATAAAATCTGTATGAAATAAATTCTTCTACAAATACCATTCGTTTTGATGGTATTGTTAGTGTTGTTGTTGTTGTTGTTATTAGTTACAGTTGTTTCTGAGATTTTTTTCAATTCTGTGTTCATTGTTTTTCTTCTCATAATTTTAGATTGGTTCTTTTTTTCGAAGCAAGAACTAATGAAAAAAAACAACGCTTGTGAAAGTAAACGTTGTTGTTATTGTTGTCGGTGTTGTTTTTGTTGTAGGTGTTGTTGTTGTTGTCGGTGTTGTTGCTGTTGTTGTTGTTTTTGTTGTTGTTTCTGTGCTTAATATCTCTTCGATGATGATGATGGCAAGCTTAATTGTTGCCCTCTGGCATTATAATTGATATCAGTATTGTTTATTATTGGTGTTCTTGTTCTTGTTGTTGTTGTTGTTGTTGTTGTTGTTGTTGTTGTTATTATTTTTCTGCTCTTTTGCTGATGATACATGAGTACCATCTACTCTTTATGTTTGCTTGTGTAATAGTTTAACCTTTATGTTTTCGCTATATTACCATAAATTTGGTAGTGTTGCTGTTGTTGTTTTCTCTCTCTATTTTTCATTATGAAAATGTTATATTACTTGATTTTATTGCAATTAACGAAGTTCAATCAATTAAACAGTTGGTTGTTGGTTGATTTGCCAAATCGATTAACTCCTTTTAAACCAAAACCAAAAGTGGAGAGAAAAAAAAGGGACAAAGTCATAAAGCAGAAGACGTTGGTTGGATAGCAAAATGTAGTTCAAAATTGCAGATTTTTTAACGAATTTAATGTAACAACTATTAAATTCCTAAATTTTCTTTACGAGATCGACCAAATTTCGGAAGCTTGGTCGCAGTCTTGAGCGCTTCTTTGAAGGGTCGTATTTATTCCAGGACTACCTACTTCTAAGGAGTAAAATATATTAATGAATATATTAACGAAACTTTGCGAGGAATATGCTAATTCTCAGTACTTTTTGATCAAATCAAGAAAATCAATGTGAGAAGTCGTTATTATATCAAAATAAGGAGTTATATTTAAGATTTTTCCTCTAGATTTTCTCTTTCTCCGTTACCCTTTCGATGCTCCAACATCTTTTCTATATGTACGATATTGCAGGATACAAGGAGATACTACAAGGAGATACTATACTACACTTTCGTATGAAATTCGCATTCAATGAACCATTTCCGTTTTATTCTGTAGTCAGCATAATTTTGACCAAAGGCTAACAATTTTGGTTTGCTGAGAGAGGAAGAGAAAGAAAGAAAGAGAGGGAGAGAGAGGAAGAGAGAGAGTATGCACGCCGGATGGTGCTTGTTCTACAACGTACGCTTCTCTGTACGGATGAGCTGTGAATACGGATAAGAGTCAGCCAGCCAGCATTTGGGCGGTGCCAACAACAACAACAACAACAATTGAGAAGATATAGCTGATTACAATGATTAAAATGCTGCAATTTAACGTACATATCTCTCTCTCTCTCTCTCTCTCTCTCTCTTCAACTGAAAAGAGTACGCTTTTCCGAGCGTGTTTCCGCGATTGTATGTTCAGCAGTTTGATGGATGAAATAATTTTAGATTTAGTATGCAGCAGCTGCTAAACAGTACAGTACGGTAGTGGTAACGGTAACAGAAAGCAACAACAACCACCAACAAAAATAATGTTACCATTCCATTCATAATCATCCTCAAACCAATTCTTTTATCATAATTCCAACGATTTACGAAATTATACGCTAGTAGCGGGCAGTATCATATCTAAAATATTCGGAGCTGTTGGTCATAACAACAACAACAACAACAACCATAACAATAATGATGCATTTCAACGCAATTCAGTGATTTTTGTGAGAGGCAAAATTGTCCCATTGTTTAGAAAATATTTGAAATCTGTACTTGCTTTTTAATGTTAATACTTTGATAGCGTTGCATACTTTTAGGCAGTCTTTACTTTTAAAACTGAGAAGATGATGAAGACAAAAGTGGCATGATTGGAAGACTAAAAATTCAATTTTAAGATGACTTTGAAATTATCAAAGTTAATTTCTCTCAAAGTAACATTTTTAAAAAAAATTATTTTTCAAATTTTATTTATATATATTACACTGTAAAAAAAATACTCTTTAAAAAAGGAGAATAGTTTTCTAAATTTTTGCCAGAAATAATTTTCTGTCTTTAGAGAGAAAAAATACAAAATTTAAGTGTTTTTCTTTAGTTGCTTTCGATTTTTTTTGGTTACATTTTGGCGTTCTATCGAATTCTGTGTTAGTTACGATTATGTTTTCTTATTTTCTCTCTTTAATGCTTTCTTTGACTTTTTCGACAGAACTTTGTGATCATTGCGAATCCAAGCACGTTTCAGCGTCTGGTTGCATCGTGACAATTGAGTTATCAGTTTGTTGACTTTTTGACAAAAATGTCACTACGAATATTCGGCAAGATGTGGTGATGTTGACGACGGTGATGGTGACAGTGATGCTGAGGCTGATGGTGATGGTAGCGTTGCTCTTATTGACGAACAACAGCGGCGTTACAATTTTTTTTTTGGCAAAAAAAGTTACAACATTTTACGAAAGTTTTAAATTAAATAAACTGAATATACGCATGTTAAAAAATAGTAAGAAAGAAGCTAAGTAAGAGAGAAGGATAAGAATCAATGCGGCACAATATTATTTCTCAATATTCGTTGAGATTCGAGCAATGTTGAATTCGAGCGGCTTCGAGTGGCTTCGAATTATTCAAGGCAAACCTTCAGCTAAACAAAAGCTACTTCGGATGACACTGACATTTGACAGCTGCCAAACGGCAGGGCTTTACTTTCCAAAACTCGAAATGGATAACCCTTTATTAACGATTATGAAGGTTACAACGATATGATTGTCGGTCTCCAGTGTCCAAATTGATGATCTATCGATTTGACTGTTTATGTATGTGCATACATACATATGTATATCTATGAGTACGATTGTCGATTTTTCGGTTGTTGTTGTTGTTGTTGTCTTTTTAATGGTGTCTGCTGCGGCTCTCTAGCGTGAATCGTTCTCTACTCGGCCGTATGTTGTTGATGGTCTACTTAAGAGCTTTGGGCAACACTTTCATTACACACTTCTTCGTTGTTGTTGTTGTTGTTGTCATAGTTGTACTTGTCGCTTGAGGTAGTGCGACTAAATCCCAAAAGAAGATTGTGGCAATGAAATCTAAAATACATCTGTTATCGTTCGGCACTCGAGCACGTTTAATCCTTCAAAATGTTGCAAAAACACAGACACAAATTGACATATTGCAGAAGGAGAGAACAGGAGAGAAGAGACAGGTGGACAGGTGGACAGTGGTAGCGAAAGAAAGAAAGAAAGATAGGCTTATGTCTCATTAAAATCAAAATGTTTGCCTCTGAAGAGCTGCCAAAAATTCTTGATTTGATTGATTGATTTTTGGTGCTACAATTTCAGAGAAATTTCATATATTGTATGAATTAAACAATGATTTGCATTTATTTCCATATAAAGTGCAATTGACTTAAAGAATACTGTCGACAGACCGTTCAGGTCGCTTGGAAAATGGCCAAACAGTGACATACCGACATAAAAGATGGCGCACCCCTCGAATTTAATACAAAAATAACCAATTTTAAAATACTTAACCATTAAAAATAATTAATATATAAAATTGTTAAGCTATTTAAAATTGAAGAAAATTTACTAACTGTTTTTCTTCTTTATGTTAAAAACTATAATCCTGACTGTTTTTTATGGAATTTCATTTTACAGACATAAAAGATGGCGCATCCCTTGATTATAATATAAATATAAATAAACAATTTTAAATTATTTAACCATTAAAAATAATTAATATATAAAATTGTTAAGCAATTTCTTTGTTCATGTTAAAAACTATAATCCTGACTGTTTTTTATGGAATTTCAATAAATATTTAACAAATATTATTTAGCTAAAAATTTCAGCTTCAGATTATTTCCGATCAGAAAATATGCAATTGCCGTTGTCGCAACATTCAATATTGATTGACTAAAGTATTTTCCAGATTAGGAAAATTTTTTGTACAAGCAAAATGTAGGAAAATTTTCAATACTTTTATAGAAAATGTATAGAAGAAAATGCAAAGATGGCAGAAGCAGAACAGAACAAGATAACAAGAAATACGCTGTCGCGTGTACGTAAAGGACGTGCTTTCAGTAAAAGGAATAAAAACAAGAAGAAGAAGAAGAAGAAGATATTGGTATGCCTTGATGACAAGACGGCACGTACCAGGCTTAAGCCGTGAGTAAATCTAAAGGTAGTCAGCGCGGCACATTCGCATCAAGGCGAGAATATCAGCAGCGAACAGCGAACCGACACGACCGGCACGACCGACAGCCCTGGCAGTTCTTGCTCTTGTTAGTGGTGTTGGTGTTCTGACGGCGTTGCTGTCGTCAGCGTCGTCAGCGTCGTCGCCCCCAACAAAAAAGAAAAAACAGTCAACAAAAACCGTCTATTAGCATATTTGCATAGATTATTCCGGTTTGTGTGGTGGTGCGTTTGGGCGAGTATGTGCATACACATGTAGGTGTGAGTGTAGAATGAGTGTGGGCGAGTGTGGGTGGAGGAGTGTACAGTGAAATTTTCTTCTTCTGAAAGGAATTCGAAAAGCAAAAACAAGAGCGATGACAAGCATTGAAATGAATTACAAGCGACTGCAGCATAACACCACCCACAACAACAACAACAACTGAAAGAACACCTACTGCCCCTGCCACTACAACAACAACAACAACAACAACAACAACGAAGTAAGTAATCTTGCCTGGAAATGCATTGAGATTGCTTTGCCCACGGATTTCATTGCGTTGAAGCTGAAGCCACTTTTCAACGTTCAAACCGACGCAACACCACACAACACCATGACAACCACGACACCCCTATTCTTCTTCTTCTCCTTCTTCTTCTTCTTCGTCTGCTATCTTCACTGTTTGTTTGTCAATCTTCATCCGTTTCTCTTAACAACAAGCGCCCAATAAACCCACACAGTGCAGCGTTTTGTTGTTGTTGTTGTTTCTGCCGCTCCTGTGTGTGTGTGTGTTTATGCTAGCACAGAATCCTTGCATATCCTTTCGCATCGCCTATCGATGTCTAGCCGGTAATGCACTTAATCGAATAATTTTCAAGTTCGACAAACATTTTCAATGTCGATTACGTCGGTACTATGTACATACATTCCTCGAGAACGGCTCAACGATGGTGACAGAAGAGCTGATGAGAGATGTGTTAAGCCGCCAGGGGAGCGAAGGGGGGGGGGGGGGGGGGGGGTGGTGGTGGAGTGGCTGAGAGGCTGCAGCTGCAGAGCCTTCGAAAACGCGAAAACTACTCTCAGATCAAGTCAAATTCTTCTTGTACTTTTGCTGAAAGAGGAAAATTGATGCTTTGTGCAAATGTTGTCAGAAGGAGAAGTGCTCTTCCCCCTAACCCTCCCCCTCCCCCCCCACCCCGGAGAACATAACGCCATATTTTGTTGGTATTATTGTCATCGCTAACATCGTAGTAGCGTCATATTGTTAGTAAGACTAGAAGTATGCAAAGTTGTTGTCGTTGTTGTTGTTGTTGTTGTGATTGCTTCTTTACCACCTTCCAGAACCTTGCAAAGGAGCGTATTGCAAAACTTAACCGTTGTATTGATTCGAAAATTTGGCTGCCGCGAGTGCTGTGAGTTCGGTGAAGAGCTTTGAATTATACTCGCTTTTTTAACGGAAACTTCTGTTGATTGCTTTCGAAAGTAGTCAAACCGAAAACTGTCGGCTTAAAGTCGCGTTGGGCAAAAGTTTAACAGGAAAAAGAACAGGAATAGGAAGAAGAAAAAGAGCAAGAAGGAGAGTAAGGAGAGAGACACAAGCGGGCCGAGATACGTTCAGCAAAAGTTTTATCGAATTTGGATGACAATCATTAACAGAAAAAAGCTCTACAGTTTATTAAAGTACGACAGAAAAAAACGTATATATATACAGAAAAGTAAAAATTCCTCTAACATTTTTCAGTTTCTCCAGACTTACTTTATTTCTTGGTTTTTTTTCTACATTTTATTCGCCGGCGATGTTCGAACATTCTTATTGAAGAGTTTGATTTTTTGTCTGATTAAAGCTCTTTGGTTTTTTTCTTAACGATTAGCATACTTTTAGGTGTTCCGGGAACGGGCTTTATAGAACAAAATAGCCTTTAAAATATCGAAGAAGTTTTTTGAAAACCTAAAAATCGTGGCCGACAATCATGTCTGCCGAAACCATAATCCAAAAGAGATGAAAAACGGTTATAAGATGACCTATAAACAGTCGACCTGCATGCTTTTAGTTTTTGCTATCGAGATGCTTCTTCTAAAGATGCTTCTTTTGGGACATTGGGCTATAGAGCCTTCAATAATTTGATATGATATGATACTAATCATAATAATAATAAAAGGTCGGAGCAGCCTAAAACGTTTCTTAACTGTAATTTCACTTTTTGTAGATATACACTTATAGCATTTTCCAAAAAAAAAAACAATGCAAAAAATGCAAAAAATGCAAAAATTCAAAAATGCAAAAAATGCAAAAATGCAGAAAAATGCAAAAAATGCAAAAATAAAAAAATGCAAAAAATGCAAAAATGCAAAGAATTGAAAAATGCAAAAATTCAAAAATGAAAAAAGGCAAAAATGCAAAAAATTAAAAAATGCAGAAATTCAAAAATGCAAAAGATGCAAGAATGCAAGAATGCAAAAATTCAAAAATGCAAAAAATGCAAAAATGCAAAAAATGCAAAAATTAAAAAATGAAAGAAAGCAAAAAATGCAAAAATGCAAAAAATGCAAAAATGCAAAAAATGCAAAAATGCAAAAAATGTAAAAAATGCAAAAATTTAATTTTGTAAA
Source organism: Conops quadrifasciatus (assembly GCA_949752815.1). Lineage (NCBI taxonomy): Eukaryota > Metazoa > Arthropoda > Insecta > Diptera > Conopidae > Conops > Conops quadrifasciatus. The sequence continues at coordinate 41,217,451 of OX457077.1, read as the reverse complement.
AAAGGAAAATTGAAAAAAATGCAAAAATGCAAAAATGCAAAAAATGCAAAAATGCAAAAATTCAAAAATGCAAAAAATTCAAAAAACGCAATAATGCAGAAAATGCGAAAATTCAAAAAATGCAACAATGCAAAAAATGCAAAAAAATGTAAAAAATGCAATTGCAAATTATAATAGCAAAATTTGCAAAATACGAGTATTTTATAAATACTTACCGAACTTCTTTCATCGATTACCGTCGGAAAGTTGAGCGCTCCGCCGAACTTGCCCGCACCAGCTACAGCTCCCAGCTGTACCTTTGCGCCCGCTCCACCGCCCAAAGCATAAGCTCCATCGCTAGCCCCAAAACCGGCACCACTGCCTTGCATAGCACCAGCGTACGCCTGATTGCCTGCTTTTCCCTGGTAACCCTGTACATAACCTCCTCCTCCTCCTCCTCCTCCTCCTCCTCCTCCTCCGGCGCCACCGAGTGAGTCCTCATCATACGATATTCCCTGCTGATTTAAAGCCGCCATGGATTTCATTCCATAACCGGCTTGCATAGATGCAGGCGCAGGCGCTGGCGCGGGTTGAGCTCTACGCCTATAATTATGTGTTAAGCCGTAATGTACAAAAGAGCTGGGCGGCGGAACCTTCAGAGCTGGTTGGACGGTGGTCATTTGCGACTTAGCGGGTTCTTCATACATCAACTGCTGCTGTTGTTGCTGCTTATTGTATGCTTCGCCAGCGTTGACAGCAGCTGGCTGCCCTTCGGTGGGCTCCATAATCGGAATGTATTGCTTGGACTTGCCCATGCCTATAAGAGGGCCCTGTTGATCAATGCTTGAGTCGTCGGCGAAAGGTGTTTGTGTCTCCACGACGCCGTAACCGGGCGGATGGAATAGAAGGGGCGAGGTATTTTCCAAGGGTTTTTGCTGCTGCTGCTGCTGGAGCAGCTCTTTCTGCTGACGCTTCTGCTTCAGCTTCGTTTGCATCTCTTTGGCAATGAGGTAGCTGAGTCCATGGATTTTGTCGTCCGGTGAAATGCCCATGAGGGCGGATAGTTCTTTGAATTCGGCCATTTGTTTGTAGTTACCTTTAACCGCATCGTCGGTGGCCAGGTATTCTATTTTGATTAGGGGCGTGGCAGTGGCAGCTACAGCGGCGACTGGGGCGGCGCCTAACGCGTGCTTAGCATTTCCGTATTGGACCCGGGCTGGGCCGTGGGCTGGGTTCGAAAAGAATTCGTACTTGTAGCTCTCCACGGGGACCGAGGACGTATAGCCCTGATTGGCATTGGCGGCCATTTCTGGAGACTGCTGCTGTTCTGTACTCGGCGCTGCGGTCTCTGCTGCTGGGCTAGCTGTAGCAATCTGCTGGCCCTCCAATAGATAGTTGTTCGGTCTGGGGCCATGAAAGTCGGGGAATTTGGTCTGCTGTGTTGGCGGCGCCAAATCCAAAGCGGCGGTATAAGTATGATGGACCTCGGTTAAATGGGTTGGAATCTGATGGACGGCAGCAGCGTCGGGCACCACAATGGGTTGCGCCATAAGAGGTTCGGGTTGTGGTTGTAGTTGCGGTTGTAGTTGCGGTTGTAGTTGGTGTTGTGGTTGTGGTTGTGGTTGCGGTTGGGGCACGGCTTCTACTGCTGTTGTGTAAAAATAGCGTACATCCTCTACGACGGGCACCGGCTGTATTTGCATTTGGACCTGTTGCGTTGGCACAAATTTGACGTAGCTACTTTTAGCCACTTCTGGTAGTGGCGCCTTTGGACCGGTCTTATAGACTGATAGTCCTGCATTGATATCGGGCGCCTGCTGAGATCTCAGCTGATTGTAGTCCATCTGCTGAGCCGGCAAATGGCGGACGTAAGCTTTGCCGCCATGACTGTCCTTCATGTAATGCGAGATGACCTTCTGGACCTCATGCGGTAGACTATTGACCGATTTCTTGACCTTCACAGGCGCGTCGTTGTAGAAGAAAAATCGTCTGCTTTCTTCGCTGGTTTGATCGTCTGTGGTCGATCCGTCGGAATCGTTTGCAGCGGAGACGTCGGAGGCTTCGAGGGCGTTGGGGGCGTCGGGGGCATCGGATGTCCTTATTAATCCAGTAGCATTATCCGTCCCAACTTCCTGCAGTGAGTCTACTACTCTTAGGTTCTTGGATTCACGGGACAAATTGATCAAAGCTTTTAAAGTTTCATCGGGCTCTTTGGCATCTTCCAGTTCAAACTTGATCATTTCGGGTAGCGCCCGTCGTGTACGCTTGCGCCATGACTTCGTGTACAATTTGCCGCCTTTGGAGCGGCTTCCTAAGCGCTGAGGTAATGTGGGCGAAACTGGGGCAGGCGCTGAAGATTCTGTCGCTGAAATTGAAGACCTCACGATCACAACTTTGCTTGGCGGAGGCACCCTCTGCGGCACCATCACAACACTGGGCGTCACCGCAAGCGATGTTCGCTCTGATGTTTGCTCGAGTTTCTCTAGCTCTAGAGCACGCATACGCTTGATCAGTTTCTTTGTCTCTTCATCCGGCTCACGCGCATCAGACGCCTCGAATGGTATGAGTTGAACTTGAAACTTGTGCGCTGGTGTTGTTGCATGGCGTTTTGTTCGAGCGACTTTGGCGCGCTTGCTCGCGTGCTCAGTTGCGTTCGTCAGGCGCATAATGTTGCGCACACTGGCACTCTTCTGCTCCGAAGAGGGGCTGCTGTTTGCCGCTGCTGCTGCTGCTGCTGCTGCTGCTGCTGCTGCTGCTGCTGTCACTTGCTGCATGTTGCTCTGTTCACGATTGCGATGTTTCTGTATGAGCTTCTTGGTCGCTTCATTGGGCTCTACGGCATCAGAGATGTCGAAGTGTAGCATTCGTGGCGCACTCGGCAGCTTTCTGGGTGCTGTTTGTCGTTTTGGGCGCCCATTCTGCGGATGTTCCGGCACTTGGGCGCCAGGTTGTTCATTGTGCTCATTGAAGGCGGCGATGTAGCTGTCATCGTTTGGATTATCCAAATGGCGCAAATGGCGATTGGCGCGACTGGCGATATACTCGTTCATAGCCTGAGAGGAAGAGAGAGTGTGCATTTATTTATATCTATATAAAGATATTAATGCTTTATCAGTCTTACTTCGTAGGTAACAAACGATTTCAAAGCAGGCGGACTTTGCCATTTCAGGGCACGCTGCAAATCGACGGACTTCTGTAAATTCTGGGCCGCAATCGGTTGGCAGAGCAATGTCAGGCAAATCTGAAACAAAAAAAAAAACAGACCACATTGATATAAATTGATAAAAGGTGAAGATTTGATACGTCCCTTTTAGAAAGGTTAATGAGATATTGAGACAGAAAGCCATGAGAAAGGAATAAACATTGAGAAAGGGAAGCACCGATCAGGTTAACAACCTATGCCAGCTAAACCATTTCTTCTAAGGGCCAGATTTGAGAAGTGGGCGATTTGAGGGACAAGTGTTTGAAACAATGGGAAGAGGGAGAACCATATTTACACTCAAAGAGGTGTTCTTTTGATCACTAAAAAACATTTTTTTAGTTTAATTTTGAACCAATGGCAGCCACATTGCGAAGAATTTGCACTCTGGGAGCTCTTTTCGACTATAAATTATAATCAAATTTTGACACAAGGAAAGCCATTTTGACTGAAGTAACACAACCTTTTGCTTACATTTCTACAAACGGATATATCTTAGCTCTTCAACAGCCTGCGAAGCCCACGACAAGCCCATACGGGCTGTGAAAAAGAGTTGCCCAACATTAGATTAACGCGTTGTGCGCGAGTAAAACGATTCGTATTATAAAATGGCAAACCTTCAGCTAAACAAATGCTGGTTCGAATGACATTGATATTTGAGAGCTGCCAAACGGCAGGGCTTTACTTTCCGTAACTCGAAATAAATATCACTTTATTTTGGAGCCATTAATAAATAAACCGTTTAATGATGATTTCAAATTTATCAATCAAAACCATTAGATGCTATATTGCTTTGCCATTTTTTCAGTAATTCGATGGCAGTTTTTGGCTTTTATAACCAGCTACTTTTTGCCGGAAGACCTGGTTATACGAGCGGATAATGTTTATAAACACAAAACTAATGTGAAAAGTTTCAATTATGTCATTAAATCAAAAGCATAAGCTGTAAAATGATTACGATTTTTCCACTTCTCGCCTTCACTGTCAACAGTTTAGCTAAAAAAATCATTCAACAATTAAATGAACCAACTTTTAAGTTTGTCAGGCATATGTATATGACAGTCTGAAACCGCCTCACCCTCCCGCTTCACTTGTACGGCGCTAAAAACCATCAAAATAGTGGCTTTTTACTTTCACTCCTTGACCATCATCGCCTCCATACAATCCAGCTACTACGAGTAGATTGTACATATGTACAAATACGACGAGTTAGTATAATAAATAGAAAACAGGTCTTCCATTTTCAGCGGTTACCTGTCGGCGCCTGTACTCGTACAAGATAGCACATACGGAAGCCCGGAAAAAGTTAGTGACTGCCTAAGAGAGTGACGAATGTTTTGAATGTTTAAGATGGTACGAGCAAGTATGTTTTTTTTGCTAGGATGATCACTTGTTTAAAACGATCAACGATCAAGATGGTATTATAATGATGATGATGATGATGATCACAGAAATTCTCTTTTACTATGGATAATCGTAGTGATAATCGTAATTAGTTTAATTATGTCTGCAAAGTAATGAAATGAAATGAAATGGAATGCAAGTGATTACAGTTAGTGATTACTGATGGTATGGATCATTTTGTCGGTTGTATAACTCTGATGATTTATCAGTTTTCGCCTTCCTTCTTTTGCGATATTTAAAAATTTAAACTATTTCTTTATTTATTTGGAAAGATAATCATAAAGCATTACCCAAATTCTTCTGCTTTTTAAACTTATATTGTATTGTAATATTATGGGACAAGCATGAAAATCGGTATGACATAATATTACAAAAGGAAAATTCAGGAATGCTGTACTCGTATTTAAGAAAAATTTCAAAGCTTTACAAATAAAAAGCTTTCATAAGCTTTCATAAACGTATCGTAACGATAGAGAGAATAAAATTGAAGCTAAATTTTAGACGATCGCTAAATCAGATCGCTAAGGCAGATGGAAACAATTTCTTATAAGACAATCTCAGTATAAAGTTTATGAAATATAAAGACGTGGATGTTAATAATCATGCCTTTCATTCTCAGCATGTTTTCGTTTTTTATTTTATGTTTAAAAGTTTTAACAGAAAATGTCAAATTGCAAAATTAGCATAAAACATACGCATGATTAACAATGACTAACATGACTAACAATCCTTTTTCTGAATTACGATGGTTTGTTGAATTTTTCTATATTTTTTATTATATTATTTTACTTGTTTTGATTCATTATTTGAAAAAAAATTATGCAATTTTTGTCTAAAAAAAAAAATTAGTTTGTCTAAAAAAAATTGAACGTTTTAAGAGCAACGACCACAATGATCAGTATTTTGTATTGTTTAAAGAAATCAACTAAGTCTCAAAATAACTAAACATGCTGAGCAAACTTTTTGACAAACTGAATAAATCAACAAACCAAAAATTTGCATTTTTTCCAGAAAAATATTTTAGTAGTTAATAATATACAATATTATACATATATTCATATTAAAACAAATTTATACAAAAAAATGTGCAATAGTTAGGAAAGAATGTGTGGAGTTAACCATGAATGAACGTTGATAAACGTTTATGGCATGGCTTCGCTTGATCTCAGAAAACTGTCTCGATTACCTATTATCGATCCTTTCCTTCAATTATTCAGGGAAAGTAAGCTCTTTTAGCTTTTATCAACGTTTGCATCAATCATATTTTTCGAATGACAATCAAATGAGCTCGAAGATATTGAGTTTTCTTTTCTATCTGAGACAGAATAAATGAGACTTAGCAAGCTCTTACATCTTATGAATTCATTGTTCACTGTTAGCATGTGCACTCTGTTAAAATGTGAATTCTGTAGACTTTCGTCAGAATTATGTGTTCAAACATGTTTGTAAACAGCATTTCGCGACAGCGTATTAAAAATCCTTTCCCGGAATCTTTTCGAATTTCATTTTCACACAAGTATAAAAAGTTATCCTAATTTGTGACTTTTACTTTAACAGTGTTCTGTTCATAAGCATTTTTCGGTATATTTTCGAAGATAAGTTAAAAAAAGTATAAAATAAAATTTTAATTTGTGAATTTTAATATAACAGAGTTTTGCTAAAAAGCATTTGCGGCTATATTTTCGGAGATAACTTCATAGAAGTATGAAATGAAATGATAATTTGCAACTTTTAATTTAACAGAGTTCTGTTGAAAAGCATTTTCGGGTATATTTTCGGAGATAACTTCATAAAATTATAAAATGAAATGATAGTTTGTGACTTTTAATTCAACAGTGTTACGTTAAAAAGCATTTTCGGGTATATTTTCGAAGATAACTTCATAAAATTATAAAATGAAATGATAGCTTGTGACATTTAATTTAAAAGAGTTCTGTTAAAAAGCCTGACGGATATATTATTGAAAATAACTTCACAGAAGTATAAAATGGACTCATAATTTGCGGCTTTTAATTTAACAGTGTTCTGTTCATAGACTTTTTGGGCTAAATTTTCGGATATAATTTCACAGAAGTATAAAATAAAATTGTAATTTGTGACGTTTAATATAACAGAGTTCTGCTAAAAAGACTTTTTGGTGTATATTTTCGGAGAAAACTCCACAGAAGTATGAAATAGGACTATAATTTGGTAATGTTAATATGACAAAGTTTTGTTAAAAATAATTTTTTGTAAGTTTTCAACAAAACTTCACACAAGAGTAAAATGGGCTGATAATCTAACCATTTGCGACTGTTAATCTAACAGAGAAAAGAAAATTGTTTATTGAGTAAAAAATTTTGTAGAAGCTATCTTAAAATTGAATTCAATAATCTATTGTATATCTTTATTGTAATTTAAGTGTTTAAGGATTGTATTGTAATACAATCAAAGGATATTTTCTTATTATGACGTTTACCTAAGTGTCTGCAGTACATAAAATCGTAAACCGAAATTTCGATTTATGTTTGTCTGATAGTGTAGGTATTTGTGTGTGTGTATGTGTTTGAGTGTGTGCGCGCCTAAGAGTGTAATCATACGATATGAAGGATATTTGTTAAGTTTCCTTCAGCCTAAGTTATAAACAAATTAATATGAATTGTGAGGGTTTATTTCTTCAAGGAAACATAAACGAATCACGCATGACAATTCAACATCGTGTAAGAATAATATCAACTTTTCATAACGAAGCATCCATGACAATTTCTAATAAATGGTCGAAGACACAAGGACAAATCGAAGAGAGAATTGTCGTCAACGAATGTCATCGAAGTCATAAACATTCGAAAACTAAATGCGTGCGATTTCGTTACTGACTCATGAACGATTTGTCATAAATGTATTTAGTGATTGTTGGATTCTCAACAATAGTTTGTGTATGTGTGCGTGTGTGTGCGTGTGTGTGTGTGTATGCCTATTTGAGCCTTTGTTCGAATACGAGTTTGATTAATTTCGATATCATTGTGAAGATTGCATGATTGTGCAATGAACTGAAGAAGCGTAGAAGCAATTTCCAATTTCTTCATTGTACAGTCGAACAATTACAACAAACAAATATCGATTACAACAAAACAACATCGATTACAATAAAATCGTTTGGACTACAAGACAGCAACTAGGATTATGATAACAAAAACAAAAACAAAACAACAAATGCCTGGAGAATTTGATAGCTTCGATCTCCAATTTTCCGAATTTGAAAACCATAGATAAAAGACGCTAAGAAGTGAAAACTTTTTCTCTTGTTTATCAACTTTTTCTGTGTTTCATTTTAAAAAGGAAAATGAAGTTCGTCCGGTTTTTAGACGAAGAAAAGGGGCATTGTTTTGTTCGTAACCTTCTGCCTTCATCATCAAGCAGCCCACAGGAAAGGCTGGCGTTGTTGTTGTTTTATCCACTATCCCAATTTACTTTGTTAATAGTTTCCGCGTGGTTGTTTCTATTTTCTTTTTGTCCGAAACTCTCTCTCGTTGTGATTGTATTATTTGTTGTTGTCAGTTGTTCGAACTTTTCGAATCGGAAGGCATACCGTAAAGTGGGCCATAACTTTTCTAATTGTTTGTGGCACGAGATGGCGAAAAATTGTTGTATAATTGCTTCTTCCTTAACCTAAAACCGTAAAAGTTTTTAATTAACATTTCCGCCTTCAATTTCATTTTCATTTTTGGTGTAGCACCACATTTTTTGTGCGTTTTAATATGTTTTTTTTTATAAATAAAATATAAAATCTGGATATTTTATCTGGAATAAAATCTGGAATTTAAGTGTATAGAGTATAGAGTATAGAGTATAGAGTATAGAGTATAGAGTATAGAGTATAGAGTATAGAGTATAGAGTATAGAGTATAGAGTATAGAGTATAGAGTATAGAGTATAGAGTATAGAGTATAGAGTATAGAGTATAGAGTATAGAGTATAGAGTATAGAGTATAGAGTATAGAGTATAGAGTATAGAGTATAGAGTATAGAGTATAGAGTATAGAGTATAGAGTATAGAGTATAGAGTATAGAGTATAGAGTATAGAGTATAGAGTATAGAGTATAGAGTATAGAGTATAGAGTATAGAGTATAGAGTATAGAGTATAGAGTATAGAGTATAGAGTATAGAGTATAGAGTATAGAGTATAGAGTATAGAGTATAGAGTATAGAGTATAGAGTATAGAGTATAGAGTATAGAGTATAGAGTATAGAGTATAGAGTATAGAGTATAGAGTATAGAGTATAGAGTATAGAGTATAGAGTATAGAGTATAGAGTATAGAGTATAGAGTATAGAGTATAGAGTATAGAGTATAGAGTATAGAGTATAGAGTATAGAGTATAGAGTATAGAGTATAGAGTATAGAGTATAGAGTATAGAGTATAGAGTATAGAGTATAGAGTATAGAGTATAGAGTATAGAGTATAGAGTATAGAGTATAGAGTATAGAGTATAGAGTATAGAGTATAGAGTATAGAGTATAGAGTATAGAGTATAGAGTATAGAGTATAGAGTATAGAGTATAGAGTATAGAGTATAGAGTATAGAGTATAGAGTATAGAGTATAGAGTATAGAGTATAGAGTATAGAGTATAGAGTATAGAGTATAGGGTATAGAGTATAGAGTATAGAGTATAGAGTATAGAGTATAGAGTATAGAGTATAGAGTATAGAGTATAGAGTATAGAGTATAGAGTATAGAGTATAGAGTATAGAGTATAGAGTATAGAGTATAGAGTATAGAGTATAGAGTATAGAGTATAGAGTATAGAGTATAGAGTATAGAGTATAGAGTATAGAGTATAGAGTATAGAGTATAGAGTATAGAGTATAGAGTATAGAGTATAGAGTATAGAGTATAGAGTATAGAGTATAGAGTATAGAGTATAGAGTATAGAGTATAGAGTATAGAGTATAGAGTATAGAGTATAGAGTATAGAGTATAGAGTATAGAGTATAGAGTATAGAGTATAGAGTATAGAGTATAGAGTATAGAGTATAGAGTATAGAGTATAGAGTATAGAGTATAGAGTATAGAGTATAGAGTATAGAGTATAGAGTATAGAGTATAGAGTATAGAGTATAGAGTATAGAGTATAGAGTATAGAGTATAGAGTATAGAGTATAGAGTATAGAGTATAGAGTATAGAGTATAGAGTATAGAGTATAGAGTATAGAGTATAGAGTATAGAGTATAGAGTATAGAGTATAGAGTATAGAGTATAGAGTATAGAGTATAGAGTATAGAGTATAGAGTATAGAGTATAGAGTATAGAGTATAGAGTATAGAGTATAGAGTATAGAGTATAGAGTATAGAGTATAGAGTATAGAGTATAGAGTATAGAGTATAGAGTATAGAGTATAGAGTATAGAGTATAGAGTATAGAGTATAGAGTATAGAGTATAGAGTATAGAGTATAGAGTATAGAGTATAGAGTATAGAGTATAGAGTATAGAGTATAGAGTATAGAGTATAGAGTATAGAGTATAGAGTATAGAGTATAGAGTATAGAGTATAGAGTATAGAGTATAGAGTATAGAGTATAGAGTATAGAGTATAGAGTATAGAGTATAGAGTATAGAGTATAGAGTATAGAGTATAGAGTATAGAGTATAGAGTATAGAGTATAGAGTATAGAGTATAGAGTATAGCGGCTGTTTGTTAATATAGAAAGTGTTTCTGTAATAAAGAAGTCTAAGCTTAATTTTGAGAAAAGAATCACTTTTTGAGAGCGATTTTGTGAGCTGGATACAATTTAAAAAGAAGCCAATTAGCTACTTCTTTGGTAAGCAGTTTCTTTGAGCTCCTTAAACGGATTTACGGCCCATAATAAAAATAAAGCCCAATAGATGTTTTCTTTAATTTTTCTTTTGTTCTCTTCTTGCTTACTATGTACGCTCCGCACTTTAACGCTGCTTAAAAGGAATGAACACTAAACACTTTTATTATTCTTCGTAGCGGCGACAATGACACCGCAAAATATTGCTTAAGAAGAAGCACAGGCCACACAACAGCGTCCTTGTGACTTTACGTAAACAATAATAATAAAAGCCAAAACGGTTTTCCATTTCGCTGGCAACGATATTGTTTGTTGTATTTCTTTTAAATGTTGCTACCTCCTTCGATTTGGCCAACGCCAACGCCAACGCCTTCGCTCACACTATCGTTGTTGTTGTTGTTGTTCCTTCACGCCACCGTAACGGTTAATTTTATAGCCATTTTTGTCCAAAGAACAAACCGCCACAGATTAAATGAGTTTTCATTCTGAAAACGGAACTGAAGCCGTCACTGAAATTCATTGACGGGCGCAAGGTTTATTCAGCGGATTTAATGCAGTTTGTGGCCGAACTCCGGCCGAAGGAATGGACCAGAAAACATATAAAAATAACTCAAAATGGAATGACAGAATGGAATGGAGTGTTTTGTTCGAGCAATAAATTACTTTATGACGTTTAACTTGCAAAATTAAAATGTAGTAAAAAAGATAGCAAAGACGCGTATTTAATTAACTTAAAGCAAAGAAGGCATAAAGTTGTCAATTTATGCTGGAAATTATATAGTAAAAATGTATTGTTCCAGAAATCAGAATCTCATTGATGTCATTATAAGTTGTATTGAGCTTATGATTATTCTTTTAAAATTATTGTTCAGCTTCTTAATAAATAAATAATTTTAGCATTAAGCGTAGCAAAGTTTTTGGCTCACAAAAGTTATCTCGGCTTGTATAGTCTTGTAATGAAACTTCATGGAAATTTAGGGAAATTTTGGAAATATATTATTTTGCATAATTTTGCAAATCAATTTCGAAAGTTTCAAACCGGCTTTTTCGAGTGTTTAATTTTTTTCAGTTCATCAAAAAACTTTGTGTTTATTTCTAAAGTAGTTTCCATTTCTCTTTTTAACACTTTTTAAACTTTTCTTTTCTATTTCTTGTATTTTTTGTTAAAACAAAGCCGAATTGATGCAACAATCATCGAACGGCAAAAACATTCGATCAAAAACGTTCATCGTCAAGCATGCAACGTAAGGCCTTAAGATCTGACAAGTTTACGTAGCATGAAAAACTTGATTCTGACCGGTTATCCGTTTGAGATTCCGGGCTGCTGATTGTTGGTTTGGTTAATTTTTTGCGTCTATTTTGGTTTTTGGCACTTTCAAGACACACACAAACGTCAGTACGTATACGATTTTCAAGTTCAATGTACAAGTTCAAGCTTCTGCAGATTTTGTTTGTGCCCACATCGATAGTTTGTGCACACATCGATAGTTTGTGCACACATTTTATGCAATAGTGAAATCCTTTCAGTAGCGACGAGTATCTTTTAAGTAAGCGCCGAAACACTTGCGGTTAAATAATCAGAGAAAATTTGGTTAAAACCTGTTCGCATTCGAAGTAACAAAAAATACCGAAACTTTAGGAAGTTGTTTGTTCATTCAATTTTTGCAACAAGCTTCAGGTATAATAATGCCAGAGGAGGAAATATTGCCAATTTATGACTTATGAAAATGTACTTATGATTAATAAATGTGCAATAGAGTCAGTTGTACGACTCTATCACAATCAGGCTGCTATTTTTAACGCTCTTTCGTAGTAGAGCCAAAAGACAGCCCACCGGAAATGGTTGATAAAATTCAAAATATGCGAAAGGATTGCTGTTGAATTGAATTGAAGCGAAAACTTTCAGTAGAAAATTTTTGCATCTTCCTTAATATACTTTTAAATCCAAACGATTTAAGGTTTATCGGTCGCTTGATAGTCAGTTTTCAATGATTCTCTCTCGGTTTCTCAGGGTTGAAGGAGAACGTAAGAACTTTCTTTGCTACATGCTCTTAAATTTTACTCTCAAACACGATCAACTCATAAAAATACTACAACAATTTTGTGTCTTTTTTGAATTTTGAGTTGAAATTATATGATGTACGAGGTATTTTCGGGGAACCAGCGTCAAAGAACAGCCTACAAAAGGGTTTGGCATACAAAATTTGTCTGTTCAAGAAATGGTATAACTCTAAGAACTGCTAGTATAGCGCGAATTTGCGAACTATGGACTTAAATTGGACGATTTAAATTTACGCTGCTTTTTCGGTAAGTTTTTAAAGTGTATAAAAGGGTTACAGGGAACCCTTTTTAACAGAAACATTACTCATTGCAACATTAAGAGACTTCTTTTCACAGTGCAAATGCAAAACATTCCTTATCTTTTTCTCTCTTTTGTTATACTTTTTCCTAAGTGTATTTCTCCAAGTGCAAGTACGTAAAAAAAAATCAAAAATGTTTATATTAGTAACAATTAGTGGCAGCAAAAAAAACAATACGCTGATAAATAATTGCATTGTTAGTAACAAAGTTTAAGAAAAACAGCAGAAAAACCTTTACTACAGTCAAATGCGGAGACACCCTGTAATTTATTAACCGTCTTATATCTACTACTTACAATAAGACCAACAATGATGGCTGGGAAGTACACGGTAATCATCATCGCCATCATTATCATCCACAAAGATTGTCTTTGGCGCTGCTGTACCTTTTTGGCTTGAATAAATTCAAGATGAAGATCTTGATTATGTACGAGTATGTTGTTGTTGTTGTTGTTGTTGTTGATATTGTAGGAGTTTTTTTGATTTCCGTTTTAATTATTATTTTTTATTTATTTTTGTCTTTTGTTTTATGCAATTTCAAAATAAGTTAATATGAGAAAATTATGCCGATTTTCATTCACAATAGCTTTGTAATGTGTACAGCTTGTAAAATACGGCGACGTCTTGTAAAAGACCAACGAATTCGCACCATTCGTTGTTTAAAAAACCAAGAAATACAAACAATTTAAACCGTCTCACGCAATGCACAAATTGTCCATAAAGCTTATTTTATTATAAAGGAAGGAAAAACTGCACTGAAAAACTGCAGAGAAATTGTCAATGTGGTCTGCCAACCAAGTTGTTGAAATTCATCAATAACATAAAAATTAACACTTTCATCCTTTATTAAAAAATCCAAATAATTGAGATCTTTTGTCGCATCTTAAGACGACTTCTTCCATTGGCCAACAGTTTCTTTAAGTTTTTTCTCCCTATTTTTCTTCTTCTTCTTGCTCTGTCTTGTTTTTCCTTAAACTTTTCTTTTCGTCATTAAATTTTTTTTAAATTTGTCTTTTTTTATTACTTTCTTTTTTGAAACTCTTGTAGTTTTCGCATCCGTTAGCTTCGGTGTCTTCAGTTAAACTGAGCCTTGCTTTTGGTCAGCACTCGATTTTGTTTTGACGTCGCATTCCTCTGCTGCGCACACGTACCGCACTTTATTACAGAGCAGAGATCGACAGACGCCTGCGCTGCGCCTTCGAGCTGGTTAGCTGGTTTTTCAGGCAGTGGCTTTGCAGACTTGGTTTTAGGTTAATTTGGCGAAGCCACTTATTCGTGCAGCGATGGTTCATTAACGATGTTGCATGTATCGTCAAGTGTTATTCATAATTCACCGAACCTCTTTTTATCCTGTAATATCTATAGTTCTTTTAAAATAATATAATGAGGACGATGTTTCGTTCTGTCCTCTGTTCTTCTGTTATTGAAAGAACTGTACTCAGTCCAGGTTTTTGTCTCAACTTAAAGAGTTGGTCTTATTCTTGTTCTGGTCTTGACTAAATAAGTATGTTTCTGGTTCTTGGATCCTTTTTCGACTGAAATAACTTGAGTCGGTTTCGGTTTTTGTCTCAACTAAAAGCCTGTCTCGTTGTGGGATCATGTCTGGACTAAAAAAGCTTGATTCGTTGTCGGATCTCGTCTCGACTGATAGAGCTTAGTGCAATCTAATTATTGTATCCCGAATGAAATATTTTGCTTACGTTTCAGTGTTCGTCTGGCCTAAAAGAGTTTGATCAGGGAATGAATCTCACTCCGCTTGAAGGAGCTTGTCTCTTTTTCGGATGCTGTTTGTTCTAAAAATAGTTATTTTTTTGTCTTTTCTCTATTAAAAAAGCATGACTAGTCCGGCCTGGAACTTGCCTTGACCGCAAGAGCTTGTCTCTCTCTCAGATCTCGTCTAGACTGAAATAACTAGATGCAGCCTAGACTCTCATCTTGACTAAAGGAGCTTGTCTCGTTCTTGGATCTTGTCTCGACTGAAAAAGCTTAAATTATTCTTGGATCTCGACTAAAAAAGCTTGACCCGTTCTGAGAAAATACGACATGAATGGTCTCCATTTTGTGTTGTTCTCGAAACTTGTTTCGACCGAAAATAGTTTTTGTATCTCATCTACTTTGAAAAAGCTCAAATTATTTGCTCTGGTCTCTATAAAAAAAGCTTAACTATTTTTGGGGAAAATCGGTTCCAGTGAAAAACTGTTATAAATTCGATACGATATCGTTAAGAAAACAAAAATTATTGAGTAGTATAATTTCGCACAAATTTTCTAGCAGTATAATTTCTATATATGCGCTTTATTCTTCCTTTTTACGCCATTACTTCAGTACCATAGACCGCATGAATCGCATGACCGTCGTCAGTTTGTGGTTTTTTCTAAGCAAAACGGGAGAAAACGGAAGATTTTTTTTGTTTTTTTTTTGGTGAGAAATAAAATGAAAGTGATGACGCTCGTTCGCACGAGAAAAGTTTTCGTAATTCAGTCTTTTCTTACACTTTGAGCTATTTTTCATGTTTGCAAAATATTTTATATAATCCTAAATTAATTTTAATTGCTCTCTAAACGCCTTTAAATTATATACGAGTATACTCCTGCCAAATATATTGCATTACATATCGTCGTATTATTATTATTATTTTCAATTTTAATGATAACCATTTATCGATATGATCTAATACTAAATAATCGACGAAGGAAGAGGTATTTAAACCATTTGCTATTTTTTAACATTTCGCTATGAAATTTCTTTACATTTTGCTCTGAAATTTCTTTACATTTTGCTATTTATGATTTAGATTTTGTGATAGCATACCTCATTGATATAATATCTCTATAAAGTATATTAATTAAAAAGAAAACAAGCGCGGTAATAGCGAGACACAATTAACTAAACAACAGACTCAACATCATGCACACTTCCTTGAAGACATGTTTTTTTAATTAATTTGTATAAGCACAAAACTAGTTCTAATTCGTGAGATAACAGACCAGACTTGCAGTATTTGGCCAACAACTAAATATCACTCAAGTGATGATAATGATGGTGATAATAATGGTAATAGTGTTTATGTTGGTGTTGATGCTGTTGCTGATGTTGGAAATGACCAAGGATTATTGCGCTTTTCTCTATTGACCGACTGTCCGAAGTTTGATGAAAAGCTACAGCAAAATTGTTAGCAAATTTTAATAAAGACGGCAACATCAGCAGCAGAAGCAGCCAAAGCAGCCGCAGCATTCATCAGTAACGCTTCCAATTAACGGCAATGACGACCAAGACGACACCAACAGCGAAAATAACCGCAAAAAGGCCGCAACAACCGCAACTATTTGCGGTTAATTAAATGCAGCCCATTTGATGGCTTTCGATGCTGTACGAAGTTGGCACTTGTTGGATTATCATTCACTTCATCTCAATCTATTGTCAACTTCCTTCAGCTTCATCGTTCGATGTTGGTGTAAAGCAATGAACGGCACCAAACAGTGACCACAAACGACGCGTCGGTGCATCCGCATAACAATGTATAAACAAAAATTGAAAGATTTCCGCTTTTTTTTATCACCGGAATGAAACATTACTTTCACATGCAAGGAAATTATGTATAAATAATATCGACAAATATGATTTAGGCTTCTCTGCTTGCTTTTTAAAGAAGAAAAAAATTTTTGGTTAGAGAGATATCGCTAGAGATCACCAACTTTGCCTACACCGCCAACGCCAAATTTTAAAAATTAGGCTCTTTCAATAAGAAAGAGTCATTTTATCGTCATAAGTAGCATCATGTTTTTTTTTTGGTCCGGAAGCATAGTTATGATCTCTGAACTTAACTAATAATGAGTAAACGATAATTTATTTTGGCAGGCAAAATTTTAAGATAAATAATTGCGCTGAAGTTCCAACATAAATGGTAATGTCATAATTTTAATTGTTAATGCCATGATTAGATCTTTCGATTGAATACAAAAATTTTATTAAAATTAAATATTTTGTGTTATTTTTTACCATTTGAAGTTCTATCGGGCTTAAAAAAACACCCTTTACATAGCTGTGTGTGTATGGTCAGACCTACACCAGGGTTAACGACGATCACCTTACTCGTGTAACTTCCGATTTATCTGCGAATTATAGGCCGTTCTCTCAGAGCGGTCTCTCCTCAACTATACCAACAATCAACCGTAACGAAACCGTATTCATCGTTGTAATAATAACACATTATTAAACACTCTATTGACAGTATATTGATGAGATATTGTGACAGTGTCACCAATAACTAATGCCCAATGCGTAATTGCATTCAGTACAATCATCATCATCATCATCATCGAAACGCGCCCCTTTTGCGAACCTTCTGTGAAGGCGTAGAAGAAACTGTTAGTTCGGTCCACTCTTAACGATAAATATTGGCACAACACACGCACGCATATTAAAATCTCAGACCAAATACAAACAAACACACACACACACCGCCACCTCAGAATGCAATAAATAACTGCTCACAGTCTTCAGTGTGACATGTTTACGCAATACATTGATTGACAGTCTGTGATTCGAGAGCTCTGACTGCTTTTCGGTCACTTGGAAGCACGCGGAAGGGGCCGTTTGTGAAGGTATAGCTTCTAAAGGAGGGGCAGACATTATTGGTAGGCGTGTTGATGTTATGCTCGTGCTCTGGAGTATTGTTTTGTATTGCATTGTATTGTATTTTATGGTATTGTATTAATAGAAGCAAAATATGTCAATATTAAAGGACTTTTCTACTAATTCACACAAAGTGAGTTTTATGCACACTAAGTAAAGTAAGTGTATGTGTATGTGTATGTGTATATGTTTGTGGGCTTGTCTGGGTGTGTCTACGGTTATTGCGGTTGCGGTTTTAGCCGCCTTCAAAGAGGTGGAAGGCAGCCTTAAGCCGTAAATAGATTTGCTATATGTGAGTCTGCTTAAGCTGCCGGCTGCTTCTACTGCTGCTGCTGCTTCTGCTTCTACTCGTATTTGTTGAATAATAAAATTATCTTTCAAAGTGTCAAGAGCAAAGATTTTACGATTTCAAATATTTTCAAATATTTGTTGTTAACGACTAAGAAATATCAGATTTGTTGTTCATCTTGACATTTGAGTTATTTGATTTGTGGTGCAAATATCTTCTAAACTGACAGCACAACTGTTAGTACGAAGGATTTGCTTTATTCTATTTACTTTTTGGTCAATTAGTAAAATTTCTAAAAAACAAACAATTGTTTTTTCTATTTTTTTTTTTCAGCAAGAATTAAAAAATTATTTTTAAGATTATTTTAAAATTATTTTTATTTTCTATTTTACTTTTTGTCTGTTTTTACAGAACTCTTTTATGAATTTCTTCTTGTTTTAAATAATTTTTTTATTATATATATTATAATATATATTATAATTAATAAATATGTATATGTATATGTATATGTATATGTATATATATGCTATATTATTTTTATTATATATATTTTATTATCTTACGTAGTAATCATATTTTCTTAATGTTGCTTTTACTTCTTCTTGATCTGTTAATGCCCAATGTCCTCTTCCTTCGTCTCATCTTCCTCTTCTTTTTCGTCTCCCCCTTCTTCTTCTTCTTCTTCTTCTTCCTCCTCCTCTTCCTTTTCTCGTTTAATAGCCTAAATCTTGAAGCCAAATTAATTTGTGCCCTTTGACATCGGCCCCAAAAACCTCAGCTAACTTTACTCAAATCTTCAAATTTTCATGGCCACAATTTTCCTACCAACTTATTGATTGCCATTGCATTGTCACGGCGTCCACAGCAGCTCACTCTCGCACCATCATCGCATCATCCCTTGCGCTCTCCGTCTGTCGTCTCTTCTCTCAATGGGGTTGGTTGTTCTCTGTTCTTCTCATGGCTTTCAATTCAATGAAATGCTCAGGCACCTCGTAATAAACACTTTATTCCTTTGCCACAATACTTCATCCTTTTAATCATCGTTCATCGTGGCTCACTCCCCTTGGTCCCTTTTCCATACCACCCCTTTCCCACCCCCTTGCCCCACCGTTGCGACAAACACAACCTCCTTCTCTCCGCCGTATCCCGTCATTCGCTTCGTTGCTTTCAGATTCCAATTATTTATCATGTTCTAAGATTACAGAGTGACCGAGCAGAGACTCCAAACGTTACTGGTGCTACGTTATTAGTGCTATTGTTGTTGTTGTTGCTGGTGCTGGTGCTGGTAATGCTACTGTCGCTGCCATTACCACTGCTTTATGTCGGCTCAAGTGCGTTCATAAATCAACCGTTCGGCCCCTGGCACGGGCCCCTTTGGCGACTGGGCGCGACGTGTGCGCACCGTGGTCAGGCCGAATGCTCTGAATGTGTCTGACTCTCGGGAGTACCGAATTCCACTGAGTTGGATTCCTGCCACGAACTCAGCCAAATACGCACTTCCACAGAACCATTTATGCTAGTATAAAACGATGGGTGCGACGGGAGGGAGGTTGGTAGGGGTCAACTGTATTGTCTCATGGCAATAATTAGATTTGGTTTTCGGTGTATGGCATGGCACGGCATTCAGTGGCCCTCACGTCGCCCCAACAAATTGCAAACAATTGTTGGTGGTCTAATAATTCCAAAAATCATTGAGTCGATATGATGGATTTTTGTTAAATGGTTGACCATTACGAGACCGGTTCGGTTCGGTTCGGTTCGGGGTTTATTTTGAAGAATAATTGAATTTACTGGCATATCGTTGTTGGTTTCTAAAGAGTTTTTTTGCCACGATTTTTTTGATAGTTTTTCTATGCAATCGTTGTTTAATCTATTTTATTTCAATTATTTTCAATTTTTATTATGATAGAGCTATAATAGATCAATTGATAGAAGATGTCCGGGTTGTTACCGAACATCAAACATGTTTGATAATACATACGTAATGTTCGTTCTATTTTTGGGGGTACCATCTTCCGCCCTTCACGATTTTGTGAGATTTTCTTACAACAATGACGATAATAAGAATATTGGTTGTTACCGAACATCAAACATGTTTGATAATGCGTACGTAATGTTCGTTCTATTGAATTAAGCTGAGATATTAAAGTAAAGAAGGTTCTCTTAGGATTTGTGGGGTATATTTTTGGGGGTAGCACCTTCCGCCCTTCATGATTATGTCAGATTTTCTTACAAAAATGACGATAATGAGAATATCGGTTGTTATCAAACATCAAACATGTTTGATAATGCGTACGTAATGTTCGTTCTATTGAATGAAGCTGAGATATTGAAGTAAAGAAGGTTCTCTTAGGATTTGTGGGGTATATTTTTGGGGGTAGCAGCACCTTCCGCCCTTCACGATTTTGTGAGATTTTCTAACAACAATAACGATAATGAGAATATTGGTTGTGTCGATTATGATTAAAAAGCAAAAATGTTGACTAAAAAACTTTGATGTGAGACACAAAATGTCGATAATGTAATAATAATGTATAATAATGTCGATGAAATGATAGTGATGAAACAATATGGAAGAAACAATATTGAAGAAACAATATTGAAGAAACAATTATGATAAAATTACGATGGTAATGAGATCATAACAAAGAGATAATTACGAGACAATTATGTTACATGATGCGCTGATGAAGAAGTAAGTATAAGACCACCGACAGCTTGTGGATTTATCACACCACAGCAAAAATGGTGGTAAATGATCAAAATAAATAATGGTCAAGCGATGAGGCTGATACAATATTTCGAAGTAACAATGTTAACGATGTTGGGAAGGATAATGACAATCACTATGAGTAGGACAAAAAAAGACGACTGAATGGCTGCATTGTTTTTGGCTTAATGACGACGAGGCCAATAATGCTGACTGAAATGTTGTCTTGTCAATGATTATTCACAGAATGTCTGACTTTAGAATTCTATTTATTAAAAAAGGCACCAGCTCAACCAGCTTACGCATTTATTTCTCTCATTCATTTCTTGCTCTCGTCATCATTATTATTGTATTATTTTTGTGCCATTTTAATCACAATTGAACAGAATGTATTCAGTTTGACAAGGCTGTCATACAACGCCGCTATCAATGACAACAAAATTTTTTGTCGAAATATACAAATTTATTCATCTTATCCATCGTAGAATGGAATGGAAACCAAAAACGAGATTTTATTATACAAATAAATGCAGAAGAGTTGAAGAAGAAGACGAAGAAGAAGACGACGAAGAAGAAACTAAAGGATTCGAAAAATAAAAAGCAGCCAAACAAGACGCAAAAGGCTTCATTGACTGAGAAGATTGACTGAGTTAATGATTCGTATTTTTCGGAAACGACTTTTTCTAGTCAGTCGACTGTAACTCATTTAAGGCTTCATTTCATTTGACAGAAAACAACAAGAGCAACAACAACAACAACAGGACCCGGGACCTCCTTTAAGTACACCACTGTTCGCCACTGTTGTAGCGCAACCACCAGAGCAGCCAGAAAACCGCGAAAACAGCAGTTGTCAATTCAGTCAAAAGTCAGAACATTCCAACCAGCAAACAATTTGTCCATTTACGTAATTGTAGCAATTTCTCAAAATCCTTCATTGGCCACGATTGCGAAGATACTCGTACTTTTCTCAGTACAAAAGAATGCTCTATTAAAATTGATGACTTCTCGTTTTTCAGAATTTTCTTGTGAGGGCACCCTTTCTCTCTCTCTCTCTCTCTCTTCCTCTTCCTATTTCGCTGTTTATACTCTTCTTGGCGCCTCGAAGAAGAAAAGTGTTATTGGCCTCGAGTCAATAATCTTTCTGCCTACGAATGATTTGTAATCATTAATTTTGGCAAATTATTTATAAAAGCAAACCATGATTAAAGATAAAAATCGAGGATTAAGAGAGAGAAAGAGGAGAGAGGAGAGAAAGAGAAAATAACTTTATCAATATGTTCTTTATTATAATCGTATTTGAGGCTGTTTTCAAAGGAATATTCTACACCGAATCTCACTCCAATAGCTTTCGAGTTATCAGATTTTATTTTATTAATTGTTATTTAGAGTTATCCAAAGAAAACTGACCTTTGAAATTGTCGAAAGTTTGTACCTATATTTCGAATATTTTAGGTATATTTTTAAAGAAAAATTAAAATTTATTTTAAACAAATTTAAAATCTGTACTATCAATTAATCCGGAAAAATACCTTAATTTAACAAAATAAAAAATGTAAGTTTGTTTTACAAAAGGTTTATATAAAAATAGGATAATTAATTTGTAAAAAAAACCCTGATTTTCTAAATTTTCGTTTCAGTTTAAAAAACTGTTGTATAAAATTTGAATGAAATTTGAGATATTTTGAAGAAATTAAGAAAAAGAGCAGTGATATTTTACCAAGTTTTCTGTTTCTTTCCTTTTTTTTACTTAACACTCGAATCTTTTACATAAAAGAAGTGTCGCCTCCTCTTCAAGGGTCAATGACGTCCGAATTCCATGATCATCGTCTGTCTCTGTCTCGTCGACAAGAAACGGTGGCCATTTGTTTGCCAGTGTTAATCCTTGCACTTAGGCATGAAATCAGGCATGATTCGTTTATGATTTTTTGAGAGACACGAACCACTGAGACGGTATTCGTAGACCGTGATATAGAGAATGTATGTGTGCTTTAATATGCGTTTGCATTAGTGAGTGTGTTTCCGCTTTCACTTCAATATAAAACAATTTATAGCAAGTTTTAAGGCACAGTTTTCGCGAGTTTGTGACTTAAATAAAACGACTTAAATAAAACTTCAACTTCCCTTCTTCTTCTTCTTCTTCTTGTTCGTCTTCTTCTTCTTCTTCTTCTCCTCTTCATCTTCTTCTTCTCTTCATTTTTTCACCTCAATGTACATAAATCACTTTATAGCAAGTTTTAAGGCATGGTTTTCGCAAGTTTGTGGCTAAAAAATATTTTCAAAAATTTAATGCTCTTAAAATAATATTTTTCTGTCATTGTATAAAAATCGAAAATTCTAGAATAATATTAAAATTAAAGATTAAAAACAGATTTTATTCCAACTTTCAAGAAATTTTCCTTTACATTCTCGCATAAGACCATGAGTTTAATGCCACTAAAAATATACCGATATTAAAATAATCAATCAATCAGTGTCCAAAGCCTTTTCAACAGAAACTGACATTTAAAAAATTCATTTATTGTGATGAATTAAAGCGAACAATCGGAATGTTCTCAAAGCTTTTGCCATTTTTGACCTATTCAAATAGAGATCCATTTTGCTCTCACGAGAACTTGCTCTCACGAGAACTTGCTCTCACGAGAACTTGCTCTTATGAGTGGCGTTTATAACTTCGCTTTTTTTAAAGAAAGGTCTTTTTAATGAAGAATGGCTAAGGATAAAGGAATAGGTCTCTACGTAGCTTTAACATTACATAAAGCGTGTTAAAGTATAACATAATTTAGCATTTATCAGATTTATTTTAGTTGTTATTAAAGCTGTCTCCGTGAGTCTCTCTCTCTACCTCTACCTCTCTCTAAAAAGACAAGAGTTGATGCGAAAAGAGTAAATGTGACAAGAAACAACAGCTAGGGAGGGGGAGAAAGAGAGAGAAAAGAGACAATAAAGGACGATGTGTTTTCGTTAAAACAAATAGAATCAATGAAAATGTGAATACGTCGGTAAATCCAATAAGTTTATGAAAATCTCTACGGACTCATGGATGGACCCGGGTGTTGGCTTTTATTTGTTTATTAGAGTGTCTCTGTGTGAGCGGGACGGGTGTACATACGAGTATGTGTGTGTTTGGAGGTGTGTTTGCTCTTCAAACTCTCTGGACAAGCATAAAAGCCGCAATTTATTCACCGAAAACGAAATACAAAATACGTCTAACTAATGGGTAAAATAAGGATATATGACAAACAAGAAGAAGAAGAAGAAAAGGAAGCAGAAGAAAAAGAAGAAGAAACAGGAGAAAAAGATCTAGGAAAAGGAGAAGAAGACTTTGGTAAAGAGACGTGCTGAGCTATTCTTACACGAGGATGTTCAAAATTTGAAATTTGTCACATGCTATTCCTCTCTGCATCTCTCTCTCTCTCTCTCTCTCAATAAAGAGAATGAATAAATGGATAAATGGTTGGTTGGATGGATGACGGACTTAGCAGTAGAATCAACAGAAATGAAAACATTTTCCAACTGAAGAACGTCATACTAGAAACCGCTCTAAACAAACGACGAATTACTGTAGGCTAAAAATTGAGCCGGAGACATTTTTAAGACATGAAAGAAGAGGCCGGAGAAAGAGTAGAGAGAGTTATGTTGAGCGCAGAAGAGATGGCGAGAGTAAGAATAGACGTCATTGTGTGGCCAAACACCAAATAAGAGTAAGAGCAAGAGCGGCAGCAAAAGGAAAAGTATAACCCAGTGGTGAAATGTAATGATTATATCATTGATAAGAATCTTGATGATTTTTTATCCTTCGTCGCCTCATTCAGTCACATCCAGTTTTTGTCGGAGTGTAATCTAGATATACATCATGGCCGTCAAAGTAGCTCGCTCGTGTGTTGAATTACTCTTATAAGCTAAAATCTGGGGCAGGCTTTAACACAATTATAACTAATTTCGAAAGTTAAAAGAATGGTCTTCAAATAAAACGCATTTAATTTGAAAAATTTTTCTTTATTTTTGGGCAAATGGTAAGGATGAAAGATTTTTCGCAGCCGCAGTTGATACGTACGAAGACACTTTTGTATGGAAACCACTTAAGAAACTACAAAAGATTAACAAGGTTTAGGATTAGTACAACTCAGGATTTCTGAATACTCAGGATTAATACAAATTAATTCAAAATTAGCGCCAAATCAGTGGAGAAATCAGTATAGTCGTACAATATTAAAAGAAAATTATATAAAAGAAAATAGCGTTATGGATTGTGGCAATTAATAATTATTGTTTCATGAAACTAATCAGGATCATCAATCATATTTCTCATTATGATCATTATCAGTTAAGTGAAGTTTGAAGTAGTTTTCTTTAACATACAATATGGCCGGCCTACTTACGTAAATTCGAAATTTTTTAACATTTATTTAAAATATCATCATGAGCTCATCAACCAAGATTTTCTAAATATTTTGCATCATTTACCAGTGGGATGAATGACAAAAGAGGGACAGAGAGCAGCAAGAGAATAGTTCAAAAATTATGATGTTGGTTGGCGTTGACGCTGCGTTGATGACGTGGAAATGTTAATGATGATGATGATAATGACACAGACGTTGCCACTGATGATGATGCGTTGCCAATGACATTGATGCTGATGTTTTAGAATATCGACCCTGTGACAAAACGAAGAAAAAGAGAGGGCTATGAAGAAGAGAAAGATGAAAGATATCACTCTTGTATTTTGTATTTGAGGATTATTTTTGATTTATGCGGTGTTCGAGATGACATGATGATTTACATAGATTTAGAAATTGTATGAGACGCATGCAAAATACTCGTACTTATACGTAATATGAGGGTAAGCTTTTGAGAAGAAGAAGAGAAGGCGTCAAGGAAGAAGAAGAAAGGGGGAAGATTATGCCAAGCTTCTCCCAAAAAGATCATAATGACATCCATAAACATTGATTTAATCATTTGGAAAATTAGCAAAATACGATAAGAAGAATTTTGAAATGAATTTCTGCGCAATGAAATGCTTGGATATACAAAAACAAGCAACGTTATCGAGCACCAAGCACAAAAATTTCGAGACGAGATTTGAGATCGAGCGCTGCTATTTCGTCCGGAATGAGAACCGAGAACGAGATCGCAAGAAATCTCGACATATGATGATGGCTCGTGGGCATCACTGCCCACCAAGCGTTGTTGTTGGCCTCATCGTCGTTGTTGTTGTTGTCGTTGTTGTGGCTTTTGTTCTCAACACTGAGCGTGAGTCTGCAACAGAAGCAGTTCTCTTTATTCTGTTCTCTTCTCTTCTGGTGCTGTAGTTAGTAATTGTTAAATATTTGACAAATTTTAGCTACCTTCAGAGTGTGCTTGTGAGAGTATTTTAAGGTGGGTGTATGGGTGTGTGTGTGTGTCTGTGTGTTGGTGTTTCCATTTGTAAAAACAATGCTCTTAGTGTTGCTTTTATCTGTCCTTTAGATCATTAAAAGGTATCGGTATCGGTAAATACTTTTGGCTACCGTTTAATTCAGTTCAACTTACTTCAGTTCTCGACTCAATTTAATTCAGTTTCCACTTACTGCAGTTTACCTCAGTTTTTGATTCAGTTCAGTTCACTTCAATTCAATTTAATTCACTTCAATTCAATTCACTTTACCTCACTTTGCTTCACTTTACTTTTGTTTTCGAACCCTTTGTTCCTTTTTGGTCTCTTCAGAGTTCTCCTCAGAGTCTTTTGCCTGGACCATGCGAAGTTACGGCTAAACTTTTGCTAAAGTATTCGAAAAATGTCCGATTGACTCTTAGTGTCTTCTTGTGCGTCAATTCAGGTACATACCGCATTGACATGCATTAAGTTTCCGAATGATTCATCACTGTGATGTTAGTGATAATGATGAAATTGTTTACAGCATTTTGAAAATGTACAAGGCCAAATTGTTAGTTATGGAGCTAAGTTTTAATTGGGAACGGCTTGGAAAAAGCCGGAACGATCTGAGAAAGGCTAGCTTTAACAATTTACAGACATGACATACTTCATTTAATTACACAAATTCAAAAAATTTCATATATTTACAAGCGTTCATGTGTCGACATACATATATCGTTCCATAGCTAGTAAACAATAGTAAGTCGTTTGCCAAATATTCGGATCTATTCGCCGGTGCTTTGTACCTCTTGTTACTGTACCTCTTATAACTTTACTTCCTCGGAACCGATTTTTATTATCTTTTTTATATTTTAAAACCAATATTCAAAGCTTAATAACGCCTTCGACAAAATGAAAATCCATAAAAAAGTGCCGAAGTTATAAACCTTTAAATGAGAAAATAAAAACTCATTTTTTAACCAGAGTCTGGGAAGAATTTGGATTAGACTATTTTTAGCAATAGCGAGTATAATACTCACATATCAGTGAATGCTAGAAGCAATAGCAGTATCATGCCGTATCATCAGATCATATAAAACGAACGTTTTAGCTACAACGACAATTCTCTCATCGGTCGGTCAGTCTTCAATTGTTGACAACAATTAATTTATCATTAATTCATTTGATATTTATTGACAACAATTCGCGAATCGGTATCGGTCTTTGTGGCACCGTCGACGATTTCTATGGGCGTTAAAGTCAACATCAACACGCTTAACGCACGATAGTGTGAAATGTCGTGCATGATTCGTTTATTCGTTTTCTTAAACTATGTATAACTGAACTATGGAGTACTGCTGTCAGCCATACCATACTGTTGTTGTTGTTGTTGCTTTGGTTGTTGTTGTTGTTGTTGTTGTTGCTGTTGTTGCTGTTGCTGTTGCTGTTGCTGTTGCTGTTGTTGTTGCTGTTGTTGTTGCTGTTGTTGTTGTTGTTGCTGTTTCTGTTGTTGCTGCTGTTGTTGTTGTTGTTGTTGTTGTTGTTGTTGATGTTGCTGTTGCTGTTGCTGTTGTTGTTGCTGATGTTGTTGTTGTTGTTTATGTTGTTGTTGTTATTGTTGTTGTTGCTTTGGTTGTTGTTGTTGTTGTTGTGGTTGTTTATGTTGTTGTTATTGTTGTTGTTGCTTTGGTTGTTGTTGTTGTTGTTGTTATTATTATTATTATTATTATTATTATTGTTGTTGTTGTTGTTGTTGTTGTTGTTGTTGCTACCTATTGCTTTTGTTGATATTCTTGAATTGTTTTTTACTGGTTTTTTGTGTGTGGATTTTGTATGGATTTGGTTTAGAGTATTGTGTATTAAGTGAGTGACAGTAATCAAAATAGAAAGAGCGAGAGAGAGAGAGAGAGAGAGAGTAAGAACAAGCATCTGAGCATAGATCATTTCCATTGCGTGTCATGGAATTCAATTTTGCCAAATAATTGACCATGCACACAATTTCCATTTCATTGCAATGAAATGCAAACAATGCAAGCTTTCTGCACAACCATTAACCGCTTAACTGTTTTGCCATTTTTCACATACATACAAGCACAAATCCATACAAACTAATTTTCGAATTTAATTTAAATCCATGTTCAGTGTAAGATGCTTAAATGTTTTGTTGATTTGAGTATCAAATCGATTGCAATACATAATAATAAATCAATTTGCAATTTATGCATCTCGTTGTTGTCAAATCAAATAATGAATTTAACAAATTAGTGAATACGTACTGCTTCCAACTCTGTAAATGTAAGATATTTTTGGTAATTTCAAACCTCTGTCGATCATTGCATTAACACTCTCATATTTTAGTGCAAGCCATCAACAAATCAACGATGAAGACGAGGAAGAGTGTGGCCATAAAAATTGCAAAGTTAAATGCTTTATAACTTTATCTTCTTCAGCGATTTAATTCTGATAATTCCGGGGCTGCTGAAATATTGTTTAATGGGTCAATTTATTTGTCCTACCAAAATAATTTTTTCGTACATAAAATATCTTCACTGTAATAAACTTCTTCAAAAAGATAAAATTTCTTTTCGGTGTCGAATAGATTTGGTGAAACATTTTTCATTTTTGCACTAACGTTTATATGATTTTATTAACATTTTCAATAACATATCTTTTAGAAGATGATTAAATGTTGAAATGCGGGGGAGATTTTGTTACATTTATGAAAATTTATTAGCTGTCATATAATAAATCTTTCGCTGTTGACCTCCCTTCTGGCATTAATTTTTTTGCAGTTGCGACGCCTTCGTTCTCTGCTCAGTGAGTCTTCCTTTTTTCTTGCGTTGCCTTTCATTTGCGGCTGCTTTCTTGTGCAAAATTATTAAAGTAATTAACATTTTATTCTGAATATGTATTAGAGGTCTGCATGAGACGTCTCGAAAGATTCGAAACTCGACTCGATTCGAAACTCGACTCGATTCGAAACATAGCAACATTTTTGCGTTGATGCAGTTTGATTTGAAAGCAATGGAACCATTTCAGATAACCCCTAAAACTTTCAAGATATCTTGAACAAACCTTAGAGACGTCTCATGCAGCTCTCTATTTCCTATTCACTTGCTAAATACGTACGAATCTCAAGGTTTTCTGTTATAGGACTTCTTTTCATCATCAGTCTTTTGTTACGTATTGAATTTGTGCAAGCCATTTTCTTTATGTTAGCTGTAAAACTTATTAAAATAAGTATGGCATGCTTTTAGGAGTTTCTATAACAGAATTTTACAATCCAATCTCAGCTTTTTTATACACAGAGCAAAATTTATTTTAAAAAATTTAAATGTTTTTCTGAAATTCTGAAGATCTGTTTGGACTCTTTACTCACCTCCCCCCTCTTTTGACGGCTCTCTTTGGTTAACGAAACCTTTTTCCCTGCTAAAGCTAAGAAGAAAAGCTAAACAGATTTTCTTTCCTGGCATGCATTTACCGTAGGCGTACGCCCTCTCTGGAGCTTTTCAAATATGTAATACTAAATTGATAAAAAATTATATTTAATATTTTTTCTGTCGAAATTTTTATTATGTCGTAAAAATAATATTAGTAGTCTCTCAGTTACTTTTGAACAAAAATAAATAATATTTTATTTATAAATAAGATTTTATTTAAATATGAAAAAGGATATCAAAAGGTTTACATTTAAATAAAATTTTATTTATAAATAAAATATTGAACAATATAATATTATATTTAAAAATTAATGCATATTATAATATTTTTGTAGATTATCGATAGATAGGTAATGTAGATTGTGCATTAAAAATAGTAGAGTAAAAAAATCATAGAATTTGGCACATTTCTATTAGCAGAGCATATAAAATATTCTATGTTTTATTGTTGAGCTAAAACTATTTTTCGGGCTCTCACAATTCAGCATAATTTGGTATTTATGAAATAACTACGAAAAAAAAAATTATAAATTTAAAGAAATATTTTCAGTGTGTAATTTTTGTTTTCGCGGAACCTGTATACAATTATAGCATACTTTTAGCATTTCCTGTGGTTTTTTAGCCTCTGCAAAAAAGCTACTTTGGGTACAACAACGCTCGTCTATATGTATATACCTGCGTATATGCCTTTGCCTTTTGTGTCGTTTCGTCACGTCACGTGACGCTTTACGAATCTTAATCATCTGCTGTCTTGAGTGCAGCCGAATTTAATGGTATTCCCTGATCATCTATCTCTACCGAAGGCACGAGCGGTGGCTTAAATCCGTACTCAACGCGCAGATTGCGTCCAAAATCAGGACTGCGTTTGAGTGAGTGTCCGTTGCGCCATCGTAAAAATTCATCGTGGTGGCCTGTCTGGTGGTCTGACGTCTCTGCTGCAGGGCCGGAAGCGGCAGATGCTGCTGTCAGATCGGAGGGCAGCGTATTGTATACGTAACGCGCTCCCTGGTTCCAGCTGGCACTCGACGGTGGCGGCGGTTTCAGGTCGAAACGGATGTCCCTTATTTTAACGGGTGGTTTAGTGGCTAGAAGAAGTGGCGAACTTGGCCTGGATGCCGGTATTCCGGTAACAATACTGGACCCGGCAGTAAAGGCCGCCTTTTGGGCGCTGTTCAACCGCGGGTGTAATTTCTTAAGCATACGCGCGTAATAGTTCTTCAGAACCTTTTCCGGTAAATTTATAACGCCCGAAGACGCGTACTGCAATGACGAGGACCCATATTGCCCGGGCCAACTTAACGCATTCGGATGCGGCTGATGCGGTGGATACGGTTGTGCGAGGGCATAATAGTGCCCGTGCATGGGCACTGGAATGCCAACGGGGACTCGTATGGGCACCGGTATGGGGCGATCAACAATTTTCTCCACGATCTTCTCCACTGGTCTCTCCACCACTTTTTGCACCTCAATCGGTACATGCTTCTCCACCACCTTTTCGACCACAGTCTCAATTGGATACGGTATGGGTTTCTCCACAATCGTTTCCACGGGATAGGGCCGGTCTATGTAGCGATCAATATGGATGGGCACGCCAACCTGCTCAATCACGGGATACGGCATCGGAATGTGTTTCTCCACGATCTCCGGCACTGGGTAGGGACGATCAATGTATCGTTCGACGGACAAAGGCTGTTCGATGATCTCTGCTACTATGGGTTGTTGTTCGGGTCCGTGATCTTCGATTATGTGGTTAAGATTTTGATGTGATGCCTCAATGTTGCTTCCGGCTTCTTTAGTGGACGCGGATTCCTGCAACAATATTTGTTGCAGCGGCAACCCAGAGGGACCATGTACCTCCTCCTCCTCCTGAATTAGTTGGTGAAAAGAGTTGCTCGGTGGCATAACCATTTCTTTCATTTCAGCTTTCTGAGCAGGAAACCCCTGTCCCTGTTGATTGTAAGCATTGCCTTGTGGCATAAGCATGCCTTTTATTCCGCCATTTTGAGCAGCGAAGGGAGCCTTGGGTCCCTGTTGATTGTAGAAATTACCTTGTGCCATAACCGTTGCCTTCATTTCGGTGCCTTTCTGTTGATTATAGAAATTGACCTGCGGCGGCATAGCCATGCCTTGCTTTTCAGCTTTCTGAGCAGAAAAGGGGGTCTTTGACCCCTGTTGATTGTAAAAATTGCCCTGTGGCATAGCCATTTCGGCTTTCTGATCAGCGTAGCTCCCAAGGCCTTGCCCTTGTTGATTGTAAGAACTACCTTGTGGCGACATAGCCACTTCGGCTTTCGGAGCAGGCGCCCCCTGTCCCTGTTGATTGTTGTAAGAACTGCCTTGTGGCATAAGCATTTTGTTTGAGCCGACATTTTGAAGAGTGAAGGGAGCCCTTGGTCCCTGTTGAGTGTACAGATGACCTTGTGGCATAACCAATACTTTTATTTCGGCATTCTGGGACGGGGCCGTAGGTCCCTGTGCTGGTCCCTGTTGTTCGTAACCGGTTTCAAGTTGCTGTACGTTGATGGGATGCGTAGCTAAAGATAAATACTGTGGAGGTTCCGTTGATGAGGGCGTTGCCGCTGCCGTCAGATCTTTTGCAAATTGAGGACGATAGTAGGTGGTTTCCTGCTGTTCCAACAGTTGTCCATCCTGTTCTTTAATCAATCTATTGTGCAGATTAAATGATTTTTGCACTTCCACGAAGGTGTACGAGTCCGCTGGCGTGGGGCGAGGTACTCTGTGTGCTTTTAGGGATGCTGCTGCCTGGGACACGTACTCGTGGGGTGTTTGATATTCTTGGGCCGCTTGAGTGCTCGGAGGGACGGTGACAAAGAACATTTTCTGTGGTGTCACTGAACTGGCAGTGAAGTATTGGTATGAAAAGTCACGTGGTGTGGCAGTCTTCTGAACTTGTTGGATGCGATAAGGAGACGATGCGGCCTTTGGTTTCATTTGCTGAATATTTGATGAAGATTTTTCCGGCGCTAATGGGTTCCTTTGTTCATTTTGATACATGATCTGGGCTGCTGGTTGTACGGAATTGAGGGAATAGTCCGTCTGCGGTCTTGGTCGCTGCACAGAATCTTTAGGTAGCAGCGGCGTTGCTGGCGCATTGATTTCATAGTGGAAACCGCCTTTGTATACCGGCACTTTTCCGCCGTTTGTGAAAGCCGGATTAAAGTTTTTCAAAAATTTGCGTGACGGCGCTTCTTGTACGTTATTCCGGCGGTCGAAGCTCCGCTCTGCATGCTCTTGAAAATGATCGAGGTCTCGGGGAACGTAGGCCTGACGCTTGCGGGCATACACTTCATTGGCCGTCGGCAAGTCGGAGTCTGGTGAGAAAAGCGGCGGCGGCCGCGAGGTCGAGTCCACATCTGGCGTCTTCTGTATGGCGTCTTCAGCGGACGGTATTTCTTCGTTTCTCTCGGCTGAACCGATTTTGTAATCTCTGGGTAAACTTTGGTATGTGCTGTGACTCACGTACTGAGATTCGGCTATGACGTTATCCTCTTCGGTAGTCTGTTCGGCATCATCGTCTAGCTCCGCCGAATTGTCTTTAAGTATAACAATCGGCCCGTTCATTGAGAGTATGGTCTCTTCCGCGGTGGCATTCTCCTGGGCAGGCTCGAGGAGCAGACTCGGCAGTACCGATGCATGCTCGGCGGCGCGATTTATGCGTAGTAAAGTCTCTTTTGAAATGGTGTTGAGGCCATCTTGGTATTCAGTGCCGCTTTCCTTCGGATAATGTACCTTTTCAATGACAATCTCCATATGACCGGGACTCAATTGACGCCGGTATTCCTTGGAAATGTTGCTATCGCGACTGTAGAGTGTATAATTGTGAACGCGTTGAGGTGGCACAATTTCAGATTTCAGCACTTCGGTTGCCATGTTGAAGGGTGAGCTGTTCGGCGGATTGTGATTTTTGGGCTGCTCGGTGGGTTGAAAATGGTGCATGCCGCTTGAGGTATTAATATTCTGGGGTAACATTTCGGGATATTGAAAAGGTTGAGGTTTCCGGTTTTGAAAATCCGGATCAGTTTTTTGAGTAAAATTGTTCGGCAAAGTCGGAGAATATAAATTTTGAGGCTCTCTTCGGTAGGTTTTCGACGTTTCCGAAGCTGTCGTTGAAGTTTGGGGCAGAGATGAGTCACTTTGCGCGTAATGGTTGTTCTTTGGCGGATTTTGGGTTAGTTTTAATTCCAGTTCTTGTGTTTCTTTTTGTGAATTTTGAAAGCTGTTGCTACCACGGTCTGCTTGTGATCTTGCCTTAGATTTGAACGGTATTTCCTTTTCTTCTCGAACATTTGCGGATTGTGTTTTAGGTTGTTGTTTAGCTCTCGCTGCTGCACCGGACGGTGTTGCTTTTGTATTTGCTTGTGGTTCGGCAGCGTAACTAAATCGAAAAATATCGGAAAATCCTTTTGGGAATAGATTCAAGAGCACCTCCTTGACCGTTTCAGCTTTACTAGTTTCTTTTGCTGCCGAATCCTTTGTTTCCTCAACTTCAAAATGCAAATATCCGGGCTCGTTGATATGAGATCTTTTTCTCGAAGAATCGGCAGGACTTTCAGAAGGTTTAAATTTGAAATTATTTGCGGTGCTGATCTTTTCAATGACGTCACTAAGCTGCTGATTAAAAAAGGAAAGAAAAGAAAAGAAAAGAGCAGAAAAGAAAAGAAAAGGTACAATGAACCTAAATTAAACAAATGTGGGTTGGTTTGGCGCATCGTGGCAACTCATATTAATAATTAGCATCGCCTTTTGTTCCACGATTTTCACAATATGTTCGACAATGGTTCTTCACTAACGGCATCCAACCTTTTCGTTGTGATTTCTCACCTTGTTAGCATTGTTGTCAGAGTTGACAGATGTTGCATGCTCGCCGTCATCACTCAAGTTGCCGAAAACACTTGTCGTTGTCGTAGTCTTCACCTTCAGTGGCGGCTGTAGTGGCAACAATGACGTCGTCGTCTTGGGACTACTTTTGAGTGCTGTGTCAACAATTGTGGCGGCTAGTGTTGTTGGTATTGGTATTGTTGTTGTTGGTGTTGTCGTTGCTGTTACCGTTCTCACAACAATAACACACCACAGCATGACCCCAATAACAGTTTGCAGTTCATTTGATAACATTTTAATACTGAAAAAATAGAAGGAAAAATTGAGGAGTTAAAATTTAGTTCTTTTTAAACTTCTTCCACTTCTTCCTCTTCTTCTTCTTCCACTTCTTCCTCTTCTTCTTATTCTTTTTCTTCTTCTTCTTCTTCTTCTTCTTCTTCTTGACAAAGTTAAGGTATCACAGTCAATTGAATTTATTCAAAAACAGGAGAAATTAAGACGTTTAAATTTAGTTTTTTTTAGACTTCTTCTTCTTCTTCTTCTTCTTGTTCTTCTTCTTGAAAATTTTAAGTTATCACAGTCAATTGAAGTTTAATTCATTATTTTTTTTTGCTTCTTGTCAAAGATCAAAGATCAGAGAACTGATAACTGATAACTCCTTAATCATTGACAAAATACCTCAATAATTTTCTTAATGAGCATTTTGCTGCGAAACCAATTGCCGGAGTAAAAAAAAATTATTTAGATTAATTACAGTCAAGACTCGCGAGCGACTGATTGTCGTGGTCGTGGTCGTGGTCGTGGTCGTGTTTGTGTTCGTGTTCGGTGCTCCCGAACGTTTGTCATTTGCTTTGATCAACAGCTCTTTAGCTTGGCTTTGCCGCCAGACTCATTGGTTTTTGCCTTGTTTGGTGTTGTTGTTGTCGTCGTTGGCTAAACGCGATATGGCTTTGTTAACTTCATCAGAGAGAGACTGCTATACACGCACGTCTATAGCGGCGGCAGTAGAGACGGCAGCTGTGCGCAGACGCACAGACGAAGACGCAGATATTGATTGCATTTTTTAAGGCAATGGAATGATCGCCATTCCCACTGGGTGAGATGGCAACGAACTTGCCGGTTGACGGCGAGGTATAAAGTTATTAACAATGCTATGAAAAAAGGAAAACGGCGCGGTTAAACATTCATTTATTCAATGGCATCGGCAGCGGCGTCAGTGTATCGCGTATCGGCTTCGAGGTAATTTAATCGGCCGGGTAATCGGACAAATGATATTGACTTAAGTAAAGTTGAATACGCTTTTGACCAGAAGGAAAGCCATTCGTTTAGCCACGAGATTAGTTGTGGTTTTCTTCTCAAAGAAAAAAACTCTATATAATAATAATTAGTAACGGTTTGCATATTAATTGAATTTTGAATTTTTCTGAAAATTGTTGTTTCTGAAACTTTAGGGTTAGAAATTATTTTTAATTACAAAAAAAAATACTTGTATAAAAAATAATAAAAAAACAAAAAATAATACATACTTGTTTCTTTTGGAATTTGAAGAGAACAGTTTTTTCTCCGATCGACAAATTTTTTAAATATTTTTAAGTGAGGAAAATTTTTAAGTCTTCAGCAAAGTATAGAAACAG